>CM072511.1:28397709-28402709 GCA_036898135.1 Oncomelania hupensis | reverse complement strand
GTCAACGTTTAGATCCCGAGCTACGTAATAATAGCTTGGACAACTATGTAATAATAAGGGTAATTGTAGATTATAGTCACACGACACCGGAGCGTATAGGCGACTACTGGGTCACATTATTCTGACACCAGCGAACCAGTTGATGGTAAGGGGAAAATAATATGGTCACACTGTTACATTGAAACGCGAATGGTAGTATGTCTGAAACGCGCACGATAGATCTAATCGTTTCGTTTTGCAAAGTATTCAATAATAGAGTGCATTTACCTTTGATTTGAGTTTGCGTTGTTGTTAGAAGAAGCTTTGTATAACGTTGGTAATTTTTGTTAATCGATATTATTAGAGAATTCTCTAGATTCGCGTGTTTACTGTCGATAGAAACTTCCTGATAAATGTCGAAGTTTGAGAACGTTCTTGGAATGTATAGAAAGATGTATGACGTAAGTCAGTGATGACGAACTTTATTTTGATTGGTGGTAAAGCGTTATCGGGAACATTCTGACGTAGTCTCGATCGAGAGAAAATCTATAAAATAGATGCCCTGTGTGTTGTGGTTGATACTGATAGTGAGTCGATTCGAGATGAGTTGAGAATTGTATGCAGATGTTGATGTGTGCTGAATAAAAGTGGAAAATTTCATACGAAGACTCAGTGACTTGTATGCTGATTGAACGGGTTACGTGGATAATCGAATCCGAGATTACACTCATCAGGAGCATTCACGCATTGGGGCTGATCTACTACTGATTGAAAACACCACCATCAAACGGAGTGTAACACACACATTGGCAAATCCGGGATTCGAACCAGGTACCTTTCGGTTACCAGTAAGCCGCTCTACCAACTGAGCTACCCGGCCCGCTTGGACAACTATTGTTGATTTCGTCAATTTATGGTGCACCTAATCCCACCACCCACAATGCAACAAAGTAGCCATTAAACTGCAGGAAACAAAGGAGATGTTAGTAGCCACGAGGATGGTCCCCGTGACCTGTGTAACGCGAATAAACCTGGAGGGGGGGGGAGGAGGGGGAAGTTTTTAGTTCCCCCACTGATTGATTGAACTGATTGTCAGCGCTCACAGCAAGTTTGTTGTTGGATTGGACTGAACTCGAAGCGACCTGCAAAACAACGAACTTGATACCTTATCGACTGAGCTATTTGCTCCAGATCCAATCCCCTTTCCCTTCTCCTCCTCCCCCCCCTCCCTCCATATTCCACCCCAATCGACCCCCAAAATCTACCAAACAGCCTCTTAATTTCGAATCCGTCAGACGAAACGGGTGGCATTTCGATTTGAGAATGCACCGAACTGGAAATCTGGAGATGGGAAGAGGGGGGATGGGAAGAGACGAAAAAAAAGTTCCAAAACTTTGTAAGTGAAAAATACGATGAGATCAGACGAAAATGCTCCTTGACAGACAGCTAGATTCCAAAAGCAATAGTACGGGATGTCTGTAAGACAGGACATTATTCCAGACGCAATAAGGAGGCGGTGAGATAGGGAAGGGATGCAGGCAAAAAAGGAGAGGGCAGAGGGGGCGGGGGGGGGGTGGAAAGGAAGAGAGAAAGCAAGAGAGAGAGAGAGAGAGAGAGAGAGAGAGAGAGAGAGAGAGAGAGAGAGAGAGAGAGAGAGACGTCACAGAGACACAAAGATAGATAGAGATACAGAAACAGAGAGAAGAAAGTAAAGCAAACACATTTACACAGAAATTATTTGAGTGGGTTTAGATAAAACGGTTGGGAATTTTGATTTTGTTCCCAGAGAGTTAGAGTGAGAGAGAGACAGAGACAGACGCAGAGAGAGAGAGAGAGACAGACAGACAGACAGACCGACAGAGATAGAGATTAAGAGAGAGAGACAAACAGAGATGCAGGCGCGCAGGCAGAAAGTGAGTACAAAAACAAACAACAGCAGATCACGGCAATGTCGGAAATATTACATTTCGTGAAACAAACTTTTTTTAAAAAACTTTTTAAAAAAAATCTCTCTTAAACTGCACTGCATTGAGCTGTCACTATATCTTTTTTTAACTAAATAGTGTTATGGTAATCTTTGAAAGCACTTGCAAACTGCACTATATAAGTAGCTTTAGGGCTAACAGTATACTATGACACAATCCCACAGGCTGTAACCATTGGCAGCAGAGAATATTAAATATCACTGTACTACTATTACTACTAGATGCTATGCGCGCTTTATTCCTAAATCAGACTCAAAGCGCGGCGATCTGTAACCAACATACACGCCCACGTGTTACAGACACACTCTCCTACACATGCGCAACAAACACACATCCATCACTCAAACATTAGGTGTAAAGGCAAGCGGCTATTAGAAGGGGGAATAAATGATATTCTATTTGTGACATTTTTAGATAGACTCATCCAAAACCGTTACTTCCTATCATTGTCATGTTCCCCAGAGGATAGCATATAATAAGAATTACTGGCTGGTGGAGTGTCTTCAGTGTTACCACTAAGGTTGTTTCGGCAGATCTTTTATGCGGATCAGGGGTGAGTCCTCTTTCAGCCAAGTTGTGGTCTTGATTTTGTGGTCCTGATTCGGCTCTTTGCAGTCCGCTGGACCCTGTAAGCAATGAATAACGAACTATCTATCTAATAAGGATTATAACCAAAATGATGCTATTTTAACCGCAGTTCCACTTCTTGAGGCGAGACAACAACTGTAGCTGTGTTTTGTCTCTCTACAATACAAAGAAATATTTAATAGACTATGCGCGGAAATACGAGGGGAAACAACTTTGGCCGGCTTGCTAGCATGTTGCGCCCAAGAGTTGTCTAGCTGGGAGGCGGGGAGGGGGCGGGGTCAGACATTCTTTGAAACAACGAACACAGTTTGTAGCTTATAATTTCTGCTCTGTCCTCCATCAAACCTTCCGAATCAACCGGTAGGTTGATTTCAGTTGCAACCCTGGCTAGCTCCGCAAGTTCGGCCTTGCACTGCCCTTAAATCGCCACCACTCCCCCCATCCTCTCCTCATCCCCCCCCCCTCTTTCCCGAAGAAAAGCTTGCAGCTCGGTTAGCGTTCATAGTGTTCTGTGACGACATGCTCACGAGGATGTCCATCCGGATAACTCTAGGTAACTAATAACACAACAAAAGATCAGTTACCTCCCATTTCCGATCAAGGCCTATTGCAAAGGGTTTTTGGGTTTTAACATGTGATAATTATTTTGAATGAGGAAACTCCATTCTAAATTTAGTTTGCACTGAACTGCGTTTAATTATTCACGACGTATATTAACTGATGACGTGTATTGTCACAGGAATGCATCTTTAAACGCACACACAAACTCTAGAAAAGTAGAAAAGACGGAAACCTCGAATTTAAAAGAACCTTTATCAGCGCACTTTCTTCTTACTCTTTTTTTTTTTTTTTTTTTTTGTCTGGGCCAGTTCATTTTTCCCTATCGCAATATGTCTAGACTGCCACCGAGACGGTGATTTCCAGCAATGAAAACAAACCGAATTACGTTCAATTTCACACACACGAAAAAGACATTGGAAACTGTCATCCAACTCTCTCTCTCCCTCTATATTTCTCTTCTTTCAACGACGTGTTGATGTCAATCATAAATACTATTTCTACTACTACACACGCGCGCACACGCTCAACAGCAACACCCACAGTTCCATTTCTTCTCAAATACTCACATGCACACGCACACATTTACACACACGCACGCACACCCACACACACACATACATACACACACACTTGGACTCTCTTCTTAAAATGAGAAATAATACAAATGATGACTGTGACGACGACGACGACGACGACGACGATGATGATGATGATGATGATGACGACGACGACGAAATGGCGAGAAGGATGAACAGGATAAAGGTGATGTATCTTGTAAATTCAGTGTGAACATGTTCAATGCCAAATCAATATATCGCTTATTATCAGTGAAGCCATATCTCAACGAGAATCATAATAATCATGAACACCATCACTTTTACACCCCCTCCAAAAAAAATAATAATAAAATTTAAAAAATCCAACTTTACCACAGCATCTCATACCCTCCTTGAATCCACTGATCATAAGACTCTGGGTTGATGTCAATGCTAAACGTCTTATCATCACCGATTTCCATGGCACAAACGACGACACACGAAGGCTTGCAACAATGCTGCCGACACTATAGATTAAATAGATCTGTATTATATTGATTTTTTTTAAAGGCTGCCAATATCAATGGATTAATCCATTGAAACTTTAACATCAGATGAAGGAATCATTAACTAAATACACTATAACTTGATTTATAGCACTTCATAATGATAGATTTGTAAGAAAACTACCGAAACTATACTAGGATTGTTTCTTGATAGTGACATTTGATATCCAACTGAATACATCCACTACCTATTAGTAAACTAAAACCCGATATCCAAAAGAGGGGAAAAAATACTGAAACTTCACATCAAATGGACACATCTATTACCTATTACTACACTAAACCTGATATCCACAGGAGGGAAAACTACATGCACTACACATCAAAGGAATAAATCCATCACATATCAAATCAATACACTGGCTCCCTAAACAGTTTGACGTTCATCTGGGGAAACCAGTACCTGCACACCCTTACTGCATGTAACAATACAATACATGCACTCACAACTACACCGAGTGCATCACTACAACTTCGAGTTCTTCCTACTGAAATATACAAGGGATACACACGTAACACATGTTACAAAACAAACACACACACACACACACACACACACACACACACACACACACACACACAGAGGCAAGCGCGCGCGCTCGCGCACACGCACTGCTTCACAGTTCTAGCAAACTGACTCTCCCCTGAACAGTCGTGATGCTGCTCAGCAAATCAGGAAGGGGGAACTTTGAAGTTATGATGATGATGACAAAGCTCATGCTAGTTTTTCCTCCCAGTATGCACACACACAACCATCACATCAAAAAACACCCCAGCAGCAATTT
>CM072511.1:28337183-28397209 GCA_036898135.1 Oncomelania hupensis | reverse complement strand
GGAAATGCCCAGACGTCTTCTGTAGCACCTCATCTCCATGCTTTGTATTCTTCGTTGGAGATCTGCTGTGAGGGTCCATGCTTCGCAAGCATATAGGAAGATGGAGATGACAAGGGAGCGCAGCAGTCTTACTTTGGAATGTAACTGATGGTCCTGTCTTTCCAAATGGGCTTCAACCTTGTCAGGGCAGCAGTTGTTTGTGCGATCCTGGAGAGGACTTCCTGTCGGGACCCATTGTCTGATACAATGGCTCCTAAATATTTGAAGCTATGCACTGTGTCGAGGGATTGGCCTTGGACTTTGATGTCCGTATTGATGCCATTGGTGTTGTTGGTCATCATTTTGGTCTTCTCTGCACTTATTTCCATTCCATAGGCTTTGGAGGTGGTGTCAAGCCTCTGTACCAGCTGTTCAAGTTCTTGTTCCTCTCCAGCCAATCCATCAATGTCATCTGCAAAACGAAGATTGGAGATTGCTCTACCCCCTATGCTGACTGTGCCTTCATGGTCTGCAAGAGCATCCGACATGATGCGCTCTAGGAAGATGTTGAAGAGTGTTGGAGAGAGTAGGCATCCTTGACGCACACCGATTGTTGTTCTGAACCAATTCCCGATGGCTCTGTTGTGGAGGACTGCACTGGTAGCCTTGTCATACAGGCTTTTGATGACTTCAATAATTTTAGGGCTGATGTTGTACACTTTCATTGTTGCCCATAGAGCTGCATGCCAGACTCGGTCAAACGCCTTCTTGAAGTCTATGAACACATGATATAGATGTTGTTGGTGCTGTAGGTATTTCTCACAGATTATTCTGAGGTTGAAAATCTGCTCAGTGGTACTTCGCCCTGCCCTGAATCCTGCTTGTTCTTCAGCTATGATTTGTTCAGCTTGGGGTTTCAACCTGTTGAGTATTATTTTCAGGAGGACCTTGCTGGGATGGCTGATGAGGCTGATGGTCCGGTAATTTTCACACTCCTGAAGGTTACCTTTTTTGGGAAGAGTGATGACAAGCGACTGGGTCCATGGTATAGGCCACTCCCCACTCTGCCAGATCTTGTTACAGATAATGGTGAGGGCATCAATCATCGCTTCTCCTCCTGCTTGTAGCAGTTCCGCGGGTATGTTGTCCACTCCCGCTGACTTCCCTTTCTTTAGCGCTTGCACTGCTGCCTCAACTTCTTCCCGGAGAATTGGGAGGATTTCTTCTTCTTCTCTGTTCTCGGGACATGCTAGAACTGATGGGTCTCCATTTGGTGTATGGTTGTAAAGGTCAGAGCAGTACTCTGTCCATCTGTCCAAGACTTCTTGTTCTTCTGTAAGGCATATGCCAGACTTGCTTTGGATAGTGGAGACTTTGGGCTGTTTGACACTTGTCAGCCGCTTCACAGTCTGGTAGGCCTTCTTGCTGTTGTTCTTGTTCAGACTGTTCTCTATTTCCTGGCATTGATCTTCTATCCAGTTCTCCTTTGCTGTGAGCATGCCTTTTCGGATGTCATTGTTGATTTTTCGGTAGACATCAGCTCCCTGTGAGGTGTTCTTTTTCTTTTTCATCTCTCTTCGTTTATCACACAGATCCAAAAGTTCAGGTGTGATCCACAGCTTCTTCTTTGGTCGGTGCTTGCCAAGGATCTCAGTGGCGGCATCTGTCACAGCTGAGTTGAAGGTGGTGGTCATGGTGTTGACATCTACTTCACCAGCCCCCAAAATGAGCAGTGGTGCAAATTTCCCTCCAATTGTGGCCTGAAATAGTTCTGCCACCTCCGGGTCTTGCAGTTTGTCCAGGTCGAACTTCAGTCTAGTGCACTTTGCTGTATTTACTCTCTTCAAGTGGAGCCGGAAAGACATCATCACGAGATCGTGGTCACTTCCGATGTCTGCTCCTGGAAAAGTACGTGTCCTGCCAATGTTGATGCTTGATCTGAAGCGTTTCTTGACCATGATGTAGTCTATTTGGTTGTGATGCTCCCCGCCAGGACTGTGCCATGTCCATCGTCTGGAGTTTTTTGTGGAGACCAAGCGTGTTTGCCAGTACCAGATTGTTGTATCTGGCAAACTCCAAGAGTCTCAGACCCCTGTCATTTGTCTCGTTGTTGCAGTGGGGTCCACATGTGTCTCCCCAGTTGTGGTGCGCATCTTGGCCAACCTTGGCATTCCAGTCGCCTTGCACTATGACTATGTCCTTCTTCGGCACTTGGTCAAGGACCGCCTGTAGATTTTCATAAAAATCCTCCACTTCGCTGTCGTCATAGTCTGATGTTGGGGCGTAGGCCTGGATGATGGTGATGTTGAAAGGGGCTGCTCTCAGGCGGATGGTAATGAGTCTACTGGAGACTGGGCGGCAACCCATGACAGTGGCTAGAAAATAGGATTGGAAAAAAAAAACCTACAACAATTTATGATGTCACCATCATTTGATCTCTCGAATTACATACGAAGTAAAAAAAATTTTTTTTTTTAAATCACCTTGATTACATCAATCGATTTGGATAAGTTTGGTTTTATCTTTGAGGCACAGGTAAAGTACATACCGAACTTGAACCAAATCCCTTTAGTAGTTTGGAAGAAAAAAGGATTAGAAAGAAACAAAAATGTAATCGCCGTGATGACTCATCCAACATGCATAATGTTTTGTCATCTGGTCGGGTTCACTATTTCCTATCAAAATACCAAGTTTGAAAGAAATTCGTCCATAAGTTTCAAAGAAAAGTGCGCAAATGTCACCTCTAGATGCCGAGCGGACGGACGCCGGACGCCCAACGTCAAAAACAGTAATTCCAGGGCTATAAATAGCTCGAGTAAGGAGGGGGAAGAAGGTGCGTGGGACGGAAGGAAGAGGCAGAGCAGAAGGAACGGGGTTCCAATAAATGTAATATGCCTTGTACACTGTAACAACAGACAGGACCATCAGTCTACACTCCAAGGTAAGGTTGCTGCGCTCACATGTCATCTCCATCTTCCTATACACTCTTGCGAACACGGACCCTCACATCAGACATACAACGAAGAATACAAAGGTGCTACAGAAGATTTCTGGGCATTTCCTATACCCAGCACATCACCAACGACAAAGTCCGACAGACCATCATCACAAGCAAGCATTGGACAACACGATGACATGCTGACAGTGATGAAGAAACGGAAACTCTGATGGTATGGCCACGTCACAAGAGCATCAGGCCTTGCAAAGACCATCCTGCAAGGCACAGTGCAAGAAGGCAGAAGAAGAGGGAGACGGAAAAAGAGGTGGGAGGACAACATTCGAGAATGGACTGGCTTGACATTGAGCGAAGCCTTGAGTGTTGCTGAGGAGTGAGAACGATGGAGTACGCTGGTTAAACGATCATCTGTGGTGTCCCAACGACTGTCGAGTTGGGGGAAAGGATAAGATAGGTAGCAACAGTTCGTAAGCTACAATATTGTGTCATGGAGCTTCTGTGGTTACCATGGTGGATTGTGTGCGAGTGCAGTCCCTGAGCAAATTACTGTTTTTTCAGTGCATATGTGGTTTTTCTTACACTTTCCACGAACATCTCCGTGCGTTTTCACCCTTCTCCGCCTCCAACCCTTCCTCGGTTCCTTGGTGAAATGGAAACCGCATGTAAATCATCTGCTCGAACTTCTTGCTGTAAGGTAAGGCTTTTTTAACACTTTGTCCTCGCTATCATGTAGAAGGACGCACGCGTTGCACTCACAAAACACAAGGGCGTGCACGCATACACACCGAGAAGCATGCATGCGTGCACAGCGCGAGAAAGACAAAGAGAGAGAGAGAGAGAGAGAGAGAGAGAGAGAGAGAGAGAGAGAGATGATGATGCTAATGATTAGAGTACGAGAGAGAGAGAGAGAGAGAGAGAGAGAGAGAGAGAGAGAGAGAGAGAGAGAGAGAGAGAGAGAGAGAGGAGAGAGAGAGAAAGAGAGAGAGAGAGAGAGAGAGAGAGAGGGGCGGGGTAAAAAAAATAGAGGGGAGGGACGAGAGAAAGACGAAAGAGAGAGAGAGGCTGACAGAGAGAGAGAGAGAGAGAGAGAGAGAGAGAGAGAGAGAGAGAGAGAGAGAGAGAGAGACGGAGAAGAGAGAGAGAGAGAGATAGAGAGAGAGAGAGACGGAGAAGAGAGAAAGAGAGAGAGGAAAGAGAGAGACGACAGAAAGAGAGAGGAGGGGAGAGGGGTTTGGAGGGAGGGGGAGAGGTTTAAGGTTTACCCATTCCCATTAGTACCCTTGCTTCAACCGTAGTTAACGTCTTGCAGGAGCAAAAGGTAACAAATGGCAAGTACACTTTCACTCTCATTATTTCAACTTTTTTTTTTTACAGCTGTCGGAGCTCGCTCACAGATGGCGTGTGTGAGTGTCCTACACATTTACTGCACCCGTGCACATTGATCTTTTATTTCTTTATCATTTTTTTTCGGGGTGGTGGGTGGGGGTGAGGGTGGGAAGAGTAGGATGGGGGGCGTTGTTTTGGTTTTGTTTTGTTTTTATTATCGGGGATTTTTATAGCGCTCATATATCACCGTACTTGGCGACTCAAGGCGCTGGCTGATACAGGATCTAACTCGAGCCACCCGAGGCGCCAACGTTTTTTGGCGATATTGCTACCGCTGCCGATGTCGTTGTTGTTCTCGATGATGATGATGATGATGATGATGATGGTGATGATGATGACGATGATGATGATGATGATGATGATGATGATGATGATGATGATGATGATGATGATGATGATGATGGTGATGGTGATGATGAGGGAGGATTGTGATGATGAGGCAGGATTGTCATGATGTTGTTTTGGTAGTGTTAATGCTGATTCTTATGAGGAGGAGGAGAAGCATTGTTGGCTAAATCAGTAAATGATAATGGTGATGATGACAATGAGCAAGTACAGCATCTAGAAAGGATGGGAAGAAGGAAAGGAGGAGGGGTAGGTGGATGGGGGTGTGGGGGGAGTGTGTAAGCGTGTGTGTATGTGCGTCATACAAGCGTTCCTAGGCCTACATACTGCATGGATTTCACGCCGACGCAGACACACACACACACACACACACACACACAAACACACACACCCACAGCATTGCACAGTATTATCATGACTTTTCTGAAACGCCACATACGTTGTGCTGACAATGGGTCATATTTCGTCCCCCTTTTTAAGTACTTTGAAGTGTTCGAACACTAACCCTAACCCAGCCCTAACCCTAACGGACCATTGTTCTGAGGTCAAAACAAGTAGGTGTGTCAATACAAGTTATGTAGATGTTCACCGATTTGTCCAGATAACACTGTGTAAACATGCCCACACACACAAACACACACACACACACACACACACCCACACACACACACACACACACACACATACACACTCACTCACACACACGTCTGTATTCGTGAAAAATTGAGGTTTTGGACGAAATGTAGACATCGGAGAGCGTGGTTTTTTTTTTTTTACAGAAAGAGCGCAAAATTCATTTTAAAAAATGTAAAAATTAGATTTTCTTTTTAAATGGCACTTTTTATCAAAAAAGTTGACCTATGTCGCATTTTAACCCCAACCCTTTTACTTCAAATTTGTCCAGAAAATAGTCCGTTTTGGATAGAGCACTCCCATGTACTTAAAAGATCTCCATGCACTACAAGAGCACTCCTATGTACTAAAAAAAAAAAAAAAAAGCACTCCCATGTACTTAGAAAAAAGTGGCGCGCTGAAAAAAAGCGGGGTGCGAGCTAAATTTTGTGCATAAAAAGGCAATTTTACCACTCCTTATTTCCATCAATACACGCTCCCTCCTCCGCTCCACCCACATTGCATCCTAGCAAGAAATTCATGTGTGTGGGTAGAAGGGGCTCAAAGTGAGTGTGTGTATGTGTGTGGGTGCGTATGCATGTGTGTGTGTGTGTGTGTGTGCGTGTGTGTGTGTTTCTGCGTGCGTGCGGGATTTGTCAAGAACATTGAATATTGGAAGCAAGCGGTAAAATAAAAAAAATAAACAACATCGGCATCTACTCCAAACACATTAGTTTGCACGACCATGCTGCACAAAGAAGAAGGAAATGAGTTCAGTCCATAGCTTCACATTACAAACATACATGTCACCATTCTCTGTGGTGACGGAAATGTTTTTTAAAAGGGCGAGATATATATCATTTACACAATTACAGTAACACATTTCTCCTAGAATTCCTTTACCAGACTGCATGGTGCAACCAAAGATTTGTCAAATTACAGCAGCATCTCTCTCCCTCTCCCCTCACCTTTACACGCTTTCACACACACACACACTAAGCACACACACTAAGCATCCTCGCACGCACGCTTCTACGCACGCGCGCGCGCACACACACACATCACGCACACACACTGCATTTGAATACTTACAGATCAAAGTCCTCAACAACCTCGTCCCCATCATCGCTACCACCACCACCACCACCGCTGCCGCCGCCGCCGCTAGCTCTTCGAACACCACCTATGGCCGAGTCTCGTTTGAAGGCAAACTTGAGCATCACAGCGTTTTATATCCACCACGAATCCAGTATAAATCCACCACAAAATCACCACACAATTCTAACAGAAGTCACAGAGCAGTGTAAAATCCAAATCATCCATGCATCATCCAATAGATCAATGCTTACTCCAATTGATCAACGCATACTCCAACTAATCAGTGACCAATCGTTTAAAACACTGGAGGCGGGCAACATTTCTGAAGTCCAGGAAGATGTTCACAGTGATGTTTTGAACACTGCTAAAGAGTCGGCTATTTTCGAACATTGCTGTAACTACTTCGTTCACATTGTGCACGCAGTTTTAATCTCCCCACAAACAAATAAATTACTTTGGGATTTGTTTCATGCCTGTAGTCACTATGTGCTCACTGTTTTGTAATTGTGACAAATCTGATCTGAGAAGAAGAAAATTAAAAGATGTTTCCGGTTATTTTGCCACATTTAAATAACAATTCTGCCTTCCCTATTTGTAGCACTGGTTGCCCGTATTTGTCTGTGCAAGAAATAACCCCAATCCGGGTACCCTTTGTGCATCACAATTCAATATTCGATTCTTTCTGAGTATTACCTCTTCTTCTTCTTCTCCTTGATGTTAAAGCTTCACGATCAATGGATGGATTATAAATGAACATGAAAAACCTCTCTGATGTAGTGTCGTTTCCTGGTCAGACTTCTCCACATCTTGTCCATAACCATAGTAAGCTTCATCTACTGTTTTCAGGAGGAGATGGTGTTTGTTTGTTTTTTTTTAAACACGACTAGTGTATAAATATCAATGTTCGGTATACTTCATTTCATTCTCGTCTTCAACGTTGTAGGGTATACATAATTATATGCTCTGTTGAATTGTTTCAAGTCCACGTTGTATAATTATGCTTTGATGAAATGTTAGTTTGTAACTGATTATCCATGGCCTTCGTTGCTTCCTCCATCAATAATCTGAATTTTTAACAAATGAAACCGTAGGTATAGAAAGCTAAGTCACATTTTACAAGGAAAGCCTTTTAACTGCTCATGTGCGGAAAATGATTTCTCGACACCAGCTCACAGTGTCTCGTCAAGAACTACAATGCCTTATACCGGCCTACTTGGCACTGCTACATGATGTATTAAGATCTTAAATGTACAGATTCTCTTAAATACAGCGGCTCCGAGCAATGTCAAACGGACGAACTAGACTCGAGGCTAGGCAACGTCACATAACATAATTAAGTTTTATGCAAGTTACTGTACCTTGTGGGTCAGAGCATGGTGGTGGAGGGAGGGTGGGTAAGAAGATAGTATGGAAAGGGGAGGAATGGAGTGTAGAAGATATACGGGAGAATGTCTATGCGTGAAAGTGTGTATGTGTGTACGTATTTGCCTGTGTTGTAGGTCGATCATTTGTAGAAGAGCGAGTGTGTGTGTGTGTGGGAGGGGGGGGGGTGGTTGTGTGTGTGTGTGTGTGTGTGTGTACGTGCGCGCGCGCGTATTTGAGAGGGAATGAATGAGCATCATCAAGAACACTTAAATGAAGTAGATTTTGGCAGAATTGCGACATATTAAGCATCAGCAAATTGTCCTGTTTTTCCTGAATGTGGCATGCAAGTGCTTCCTCCTTTAATGCCTCGTTATCATTACCACTTAGTTCCAACAAACTGCCAATGAGTATTTACCTCACCGCAGGAAGCTTAAAAGCAACACGGCCTACAATCGGCTCGGTCCGTTTGTTCAGTAAAACAACATTTATACATAAAATGCAGTACTTAACTTTATTGACAACTACCTGAAGCCTAGGCTACAGGTATCAAATGTCGGCAACCAAAATTCGATTTCCTTTTGCGCCTTCTAACAGCAAGCTCCCTGACTTTACCACACGCGGATGTATAATGGATGTTTGTGTTTGTGTGTGTGTGTGTGTTTGTGTGGGTCTGTGTGTGTAAGTGTGGGTGTGCGTGTGTTTGTGCGTGGGTGTGTTTGAGAGAGAGAAAGAGAGCATGTGAAATTTGTTTGAGTGTATATGTTGGTACCTACAGATCGCCGCCCACTGATCTCAAGGAAGGAAAAGTGCAGCAGCAGCAGCCGCAGTAGTAGTAGTAGTAGTAGTAGTAGTAGTAGTGCGTGCGCGTTTGTGTCTGGGTGTATGTGCGCGCTTTGAATTATTCTTTAATGAGATCAGGTGCCATAAGCTATAAGTAGCATTAGTAGTACTAGTAGTAGTAGTTGTGGTGGGGTGGTGGTAGTAGTAGTAGTAGTAGTAGTAGTAGTAGTAGTAGTAGTAGTAGTAACAGTAGGAGTAATTTTATACCCGTAGTATGAAAAAGCACACTTAACAAGGCATAACGCGTTGCGTATTCAAAAGTACACACCTGCAAGCTGAAATTCAAATAGTTTTACCTCCACCAGTATCATCCCAACATTTTTTTCGTAGCAAAAAAAAACAACATAAAAGAGACCAGTCTTATGCACACGCGATTTTATCTTAGTTAGGCTACACTAAAATGCATAATCATCATCATTATTATCATCATCATGATAATAATCTCCATCATCATAACCATAATAATAATCTGTACACGTCCCATAGATGTTTGACCTAGTTCTGCATCGCGCCCTCTCTATCCAGTTAATGGATTATGGCACCATTTGCTGCCAATTATTCGCTCGTATCTGTGCGTAAGTATTCATTTAGCTTATCTGCTCGCAGGGACAAAGGTACAGTTAATTAACCGTATTACACTATTTAATTTCAGCTGTAACGTTCACGCATTTGTCCTATGACACATATTATAATACCCCTATTACTACTATCGTTGCCGATGCTGCTGCTGCTGCACATACTACTACTACTAGTAGAATTTATTAGTATGAGAGAGAGAGAGAGAGAGAGAGAGAGAGAGAGAGAGAGAGAGAGAGAGAGAGAGAGAGGAGAGAGAGAGAGAATTCTTGTGGGTTGTCGTAAAGGGCGAAAGTCTGGGAATGAAACACAGATTACAGGTAGACAAAAAGTGTGTGTAAAACCAAGTGATAAAGGTGTCTCGCATAAACAGATTGGATGGAGGTTCTTGATAGATTCCTGGATACAATCCTTTATAAGTATTAACTAATAATAAATAGATGCCATCGTCGGTGGAATGAGGAATTGGTAGGAAATTCCAATGATTGCAGGTGGCCTACTTACAGACAATCCTGTGGCAAACATCTCCTGTCCCCTCACCAATCGAACCCGGTCTACGTCGGGCCACGGGAGTGCTATGACAGCCTACTAGCGCCAAAACCTAATAATTTCAAATATCATGGGATAATTACAAGTATCATGGAAAAGTGTAAATATCGAGGGATAATTACAATTATCATTGAAAGATTACAAATATCTTCGCGTGATCGTATTTAATTTCCAGTTTTGGCTCTAGTAATTCGCCTGGAAATGCGCCAAAACCCAAAAATGTAATTATCGCATAATAATTATAATTTTTACTTGATAATTAAAATTTTTACGTGATCATGCCTAATGCTGGCTAAGGGGGCTTACTAACGCCAAAACCTGCAGCTACAGGAATCAGTAATAATGGTAATTAACATGTGTTCTGTGTAATTCTAATAGATACCGGTAATTGACAGTATTAATAACTAATTTTTAGTTTTGCATGCGCATCAGCATTACATTGACAGCGATGGAGGAGACACTAGAACAATTTTTGAATCGTGCGATGGTAATAGTATATTACTGACGTAAATAATTATATAATAAAACAGACAAGAAGCATTTAATTTTTCTTACAGTTTTCATTGTAAAAGTTTGCAGCGTGGTGTAAGAGCGAGAGTTCGGAAGTTTACGCTGATTGGTCACTATATATTGCGCATGATATGTAGCACTGTTGGGACAAAAACGAACAGTTCCGTGGACACTACATATTTACAATTAGCATGCAATAATTGTAATTATCAAGTGAACATTACAATTTTCGGTTTTGGTGCATTTCCCAACGGATTGCTAGAGCCAAAACAAAAAATTAAACATGATCACGCAAATATATTTGTAAGTTTTAGTGATAGTTGTAATTATCTCATAATATTGGTCACTCTCTCATGATAACTGTTATTATTACGCAAAAATTGAAATGATGAGGTTTTGGCGCTAGGAAGGCGAGTATCTTATTGGGACTGGGAGCGATTGGGAGCATTCTGATTGGTCGACGCATTACAAAATTCGATGCATGCGCACAGTGCTATCGTAGTCTTAGTAAAGATTAGGATTAGGGGTTAAGGTTAGGGTTACGACGCCTAAGAACATCGTGAAAAGGCCGGCCAGACTTGAACTTGCGCATGCGCACAGTCGCCCGACCCAAATAAGATACTCGGTCAAGCTGCGATGGTACGCCGGTATTTCTGTAAAGTACACAAAACACGCGTTAATTTGAAGTATTTCGTGATACCGGTAACTCGGGGTTTTGACGCTAGTAGGCCGTCATAGAGTGCTCTACCGACTGTGCCACACTCTGCCACACGCAGCATAATACCTATAACGTTTCTCTTATAAGTTGTATGTTCATCTGTATCTTTAACTCCACGCAATTTATTCCTAGGACTTATCTTTGTGCGCTCTTAGCATGATACCCGATCAGGCCAGATGTTGTGACTAGGGAAGTAATAAAACAAAGAAAAGCACGTAGCATGATAGACGAGAACAGCTGAGCGAGCAGCCGGAATAACCACAGACTTAACAAGATGTTTATACCCTAGATCCACAACCTGTGGTGCTTGAAGCAAGCAATGTTTGACTTTTTAGTACGTTCGTTTTCTTGGCTGCCCTCTGCAGTGCGCTACCGTCTCAATACATAAGTACTAGTAGTCATATGTGTCAGGTTTTAACAATCACAGAATCCGATAATGTAGGACAAATGACACTAACTGGAGGCACAGACGTTTTGGGTGCTCCAACGCTGAGCTGATTTTCCACTATACTATACATCCGTGGAATAAATAACTGCACACTAGTTTTCCACTGCGCTTATCTAGGCTAGTAGGGCGCAGACAGAAAGAAAGAAGAAAATGGAAAGAAAGAAAAGGAAAGAAAGAAGAAAAAGAAAAGAAAGAAAAGGAAAGAAAGAAGAGAAATAAAGGAAAGAAAGAAAGTCAGAACGAACGAACGAACATTGAGGTTTAACGTCTACACCCACCATTGGTGATATGGCAGACGGGGATAACCATCCCATGGAAAGAGGGGTAGGTAC
This sequence comes from Oncomelania hupensis, assembly GCA_036898135.1. NCBI lineage: Eukaryota > Metazoa > Mollusca > Gastropoda > Littorinimorpha > Pomatiopsidae > Oncomelania > Oncomelania hupensis. Next base: position 28,385,495 of record CM072511.1, on the reverse strand, counting down.
CTGAATCAACGCTGAACCACCAGAGCAATCATACTGCTAAAATGGACAGTGAAAATGGCCACATTTTATATCGCCCACTGCGGGATTCGAACCTGGGTCATCGGTGTGCCAGGCGGACGCTCTACCACTAGAAAGTCAGATGGCATTAAGGTACTTTATATACCCAAACATTTCCATTCAGCTTCATAAACCTACACATTTCCATTCAGCCAAGAATAGTTTCTAAAGTTATTACAGAAAACAGACTTGTTTAGAGAGGCACGGTGCTCTAATGGTAGTGCTTTGGCTTGCGGATCTGAAGATCCCGGGTTCGAGCCCTGTCCGGGCCATTGTGTTGTGTCCCTGGGAAAGACACTTTACTCCCGTTTCCTACTCCTTCGGATGAGAGTATAAACCGAGGTCTAGTCTGTGTGTCGCATACATTCCATCATAACGGACTTTAAAGATCCTGACGCTCATGTCCAAGACGGGTGAGTGCCGGTAACAAGAACACACCCAGCATGCACTTGGTCCTTCTCCCCATCCATGGCTGGCCAGGATAGTGCACAGTTGTCCGGGCGTCAGACCATGCGCCCAAAGGCTGCGGGTGGGCGTCTGGCGGTTTGAGTTAGATCCTGCATCGGCCAGCGCCTAGAGTATGGTCAAGTACGGCGAGATTAGTGCGCTATAAAAATCCTCAATAATAATAAATAAAACAATACTTCTATTGGTGAGGGTGGAAGGGGTGGATGGGAGAAGCGGAGTTTTTGAACTTCCTTAATTCATCAACAACAACCACAAAAAAAGGATGAAAAAAACCGACAGAAATGAAATTGAGATTGGTTGAGAAGCTAGTCCAGATAAGAAGATTACCAAGATGTTTGCTGAACATTCTGAATCACCAAGCCAAGACATCAAAGCGAGAACTCGTGCAGAAAATACTAACAACAGATCTAGCTTCCTTAAGACGGAATCAACCCAAAAAACAGTGATTTGGATTTAGAAACGTTTGGGTCACGCAAGCATAATGAAACTGGAGATACCATCTCAACGAAATTCACAGCAGCACGGCGCTACCCAGGACATGGGGATGAGGGAGGCGGGGGATGGCAAGAATAAGATACATTTTCAGTTCTAATAGCAAAATTCCTTTGGAAACCTCAAAACTACCAACTGAAAAGAATGAAAGTTATAAACAGGAAAAATAGTCGGAAAAATCCCTACTCTAGTTGTTAATATAGTAAATTTAAATTACTATGCAGAGTACTGTATTTCATTAAAACACAGGGGAAAGTGTCTCTAGTTTGATTTGATATGATTTAATTTCTTGTTTAGGATCCTGTGAACTTTTAGCGGTCATAGCTCTGGACCACACTCACAGGAAACGGATCTATCTCTTACAAGATCAAAAACACGTATAGGACATATTGTCTCTAGTATACTGCATGATAACTATAAGAGTCACATTTCGCTGCGATTGCTTTCACGTTTATCCATATCACGGAAATCGTTAGCGTACATTGACACAATAACCAAAATATACAATAACACAACAACAGTTAGGCCTTCGACTCGTTTCAGATTGCTTATTTGAGCGCGGGAGATCTTGTGCCTGTCAAACGTTATGGATGAGATAGTTTAATACAGATTTAATAATAACAATACAAATTGCTATCACGCGCTTTTTTGGATGAGATAGCTTAATACAGATTTAATAATAACAATACAAATTGCTATCACGCACTTTTATGGATGAGATAGTTTAATACAGATTTAATAATAACAATACAAATTGCTATCACGCGCTTTTATGGATGAGATAGTTTAATACAGATTTAATAATAACAATACAAATGGCTATCACGCGCTTTTTCTTCAATCGAACTCAAAGCGCGGCGATCCGAAGAGATCCCTATTACAGAAGTCCTAATAGAAATACATGTACTTTGTTGTTGTTGTTTGTTTTGAAGTTTTAGATTGACTGCCTCAAATATTATTACGGAAGGGTGGGAAGAAACCGTAGTACCCGGAGAAAAAAAAAACATCGGTGTCCTGAAAAGTTTCGTACCTAAGTCACGTAAGTTCGTCCCAAGCGGGATTCGAACCCCGGACCTTCGGCATAGGAAACCAGCTCATTATCCACTGAGCTAACAGGCCACTCCCCGATTTGTTGAGTTCAAAACTAACCGGCATTTAATTTTGATTTGAATTGAATTTCTCCTAACAGTTACACTGAAAACATGAATTCAAAATGTTTACCATCAGGACTGAACTGAACCCTTGAGTATGATTCGGCCAAACGTTTTAAAAACAAAACATTACACAAGCCAAGTTTACCACAATTTCGATCTTTCTCTTTAATGAATATATCGAATTAGCATTATACATGCAACTATAAAAAAAAAAAGAAGGTACACTAGGAAAAGGTGCTTTAAAATATGACTTTCGTCGGGCATCAACCTTATTTCAAAAAGCTAGACATTATTTTACTACCCAAGATGTGCAGTCCATAAATTAATCTAAGTATTTAGTATTTAAAAATCAGAACCTGTTTCTGAAACTAGATACCGAGTTTTCATCCACTTCCTTCTGGGGACACATAATGAAGGCTATCTCAATGAATAGTCCTTATTATGTAATACCTAACACGATATTGATAATATATAATGGTACCCGTTTGTAAGCTATCTCATGCAGTGAACTCAAAGACGATAGTAGTAGAGTTATTCAAATTTAGACAATGTTGCCACAAGTTACCTATTCAGACTCAAAGATATCTGAACATTGCTAGAGAAGAGAGATTGTGCACTTTGTGTGATCTAGGTGAAATAGGTGATGAATTCCATTATACGTTTGTATGCACTAATCGTTTACTTGTTGACAGCAGATCCTCTCTTAAACTCAATATTATAGAAATTATTTAAATGTCTATAAAATGCATCAAATGATGAATTCAAAATCTTAAACTAGGTTATTAAAACTGAGTCGTCTTATTGGACTCATCTTCTCTCTGTTTAATAAACTAGTATCTCATCATGATCATTACACTGAACTGAACTAGATTAGAATTTGCCTCTTGATTGTTTTCTTCTTAGTTATAACCATTTCTTCTTGGTTATAATCAGAGTTTTTTTTTCGTGAATTAAAAAGTGCAATATGCTGACCCTTTACGTTTTGTCTGATTTACGTGTTATTTGTCTTATGGTGCTGTATTGGTATGAGGTTGAATTGGTATCGTTCTGTGTATTTATTTTGTTGCCACATTTATTTTTGTGTTGTAAATTCCTTAGTGTTTGTTGCTGAATGTATTGTAAATGTAGCTGTAGTGTTATACAATGCCGTTCATGGTACGAATGCTATGTGTATCCCAATCCCCCCCCCCCCCCCCCCCCACCGACCCCCACTCCCACCCTCAAACTCCCCTTTTTTGTTTTTGGGCTATACACTCGTATCATTTTGTATATTTAAATCATGTTATGTGAAATAAAAGGACAAAGTTCCAAAGTTAGTACTAGGTCTGTGTTTGATATCCAAAACTATATTACTAGTAGCACCCTTAGATGCTCTGTCTATTTTTGATAAACTCAAACGGAGTGTCAGAAATATTATGCCTTGATCTACTGTAAATGCCCCAGCACCACTCTCTGTTTCTCAGATTGCGATACACCCAAAACTAAACTGGGCGTTGGCATGTAGGTGGGTTCTGTTACCCGAGTATGGAATAACACTGTAACATATCAATATCACAATCACACAAAGGCTGCAGACATCACTGACGCTGACACGGTAGCAGTCCCTCATCTTTGACTCCTTCAGAACGTACAAAAGTACCGAACTATGTAACACCAAAATTCAAGTAGTGAAGTAATTATAAAAAAAGAGTACAGAGCGTAGGCGACAACCCGTATGGGCCTATTTCATATACCCAAATAAACACTGCGGAAAGAGCCGAACTACATGAAATCTAATTCGAGTACATAACACTAGGTGTACACCAACCAAATATTTCTATTGTAAAAACAATATTACAATGGGACAGACAATTCCTGACTGTAGTGTAATCACATCATTAAAGCTAACCCGTAAAAAAACTACACTCTACGTGATGCAAAATTCAAGATTTAAACTGTAAATCTAAGTATACGCGACAGAGAGATCCCACAAGCATATTTCACTACCTAAAAACACTAGATCTATGTTACGTCAAGCTCACAAAATTGTAAAACATCGCATCACTGATCCGGTCGCCGATTATGTGTTTTTAATTGCCCTGGAAGACTCATAGTAAAATCTAAATAAAGAAAATTAAAGATGTAAATCTTAACAGGTCTACAGATCTACAAGAACTTACTTATAAGCAAGAAATGGGTCAACCCTCACTCACAAAATTCAAGTTATCAATACGCAGAAACGGTAGACGGCCGGGTCATTCAGAGTTTTTAAATATTTCTTGTAATGCTTAAGCTGCGTTAAAACCTAGAAGAGAACTTACAAGACGGTTACCCAAATATTTCAATTCACCCAAACACACCCCCTCAGACACTTCTAAACATTGCGTAGTAGGAAATAGTGTTAGAAATAATGCACAGTAGACTACTACTTACACAGTAGCAGAACAAATTTCAAAATGTAAACAGGCCTACAGAATATAAACGCGACCCTACTTCAGCATACTGAAGAAGAAACAATGTTGACAAAATTCCGGACTTTGCATCACTTAATACCGTAGCAAATCCGGAGTTTTCCATCGGGTAAGCCTCCTTACTGCAGTAGTAGAAACTATACAGAATAAAAACTCTGTGTCAACTCTCTCACACAATTCCAGGCATCCCAACCCTGGGACGGTAGCTGATTCTGAGTTTTCAATCCTCCACGTGCTGTAAGCAAAGAAACAGAACTGATCCAAATTGGAGTTTCAGACCACTTCATCATGTAATCTTGTACACTGTCACAGAATTCGTCCAGGACTGTATGACGTTTACACAGGAGAGCCAGGAGAACACAATGATACCATTTTCACAAAACTGTAGCCTGAGATCTGCCGAAAGTACTTATTCCTATCCTCAGTTTCTTACATCCTCGGCACAATAAACGCGGCGCGAGTGAATGAATGAGATGCCACGTCTGGAAGTCCCGATAACTCGTGCTTGCAGAAAGAGTAAAGCTCAAGAGAGTAGTGGGCCGTGGAAGCTTGTGTGAAAATGACTAAGCTTGGTTCAAACAGAGTATATGAAGCGAGCGAGAAAAGGTTAACGCATAGAATATGAAGAACGGAAGTTGTAAGGAAGACAGAAGAGTTGTTGCTGTTATGGTGGAACGGAGACACTGTCTCTGATGCTCGAATGTTGAGCTGGCTACTTTTGGGGCCCGCTGCCAAAACGGTCATCGAAGTCAGATGAGATCATACTGTTGCAGCCAGCAGAATTAGCACAGAAAGGAGAATTTAAAAAAAGACGAAATGCAAATGAAAGATAAGCAGAAGAGATGTGTTCTGAAGTAGAATTTCAGTGAGAAGGTGTAAGGGAGGAGGGAGGAGGGAGGAGGAAAAGGAGGAAAGAGAGAGTTAGGATAAGATAACAATTTTATTTTACAAGGGTAAAAGATTAAGCACTGCGTGTGCTGATTTACATCCTGAGGGAAAGAGAGAGAGAGAGAGAGAGAGAGAGAGAGAGAGAGAGAGAGAGAGAGAGAGAGAGAGAGAGAGAGAGAGAGAGACAGAGACAGAGAGACAAAGACAGAGACAGAGAAGGTTAAGGGAAAAGACGAGGAAGAGAATAGAAACGCTAATTGATGAATAAGAAGGCTAAGAAAACACAAAAAGTAAGAATAATTATGACAATTTTTAAAAAAACCGAAAGAAGAACAAATGAAATAGGTGAGGGGAAAACGAAGATCTTCAAATGAGGAAGAATTTTAAAAAATTGTTGAAATCTATAGACAGAAAAAGAACAAAGAAAGGGAGGAAGCGAACAAGAAGAATAAAGGGAGGAACAGGGTGAGGATGGGGAGTGGGAAGGAAGAAAAAACAAAGTAGAATTGCCCATTGGAAAGGGGGAAATTGGGAAAGACAAATGTAGCCTCTGCCCACGGACCGAAGAAGAGTGAAAGAAAGAAATGCAAAGTGGAAAAAGGGACGTCAGGAAATGGAACGAAAATCGTAACTTAACATCCCAAGAAGAAGAAGAAGAAGAAGAAGAAGAAGAAGAAGAAGAAGAAGAAGAAGAAGAAGAAGAAGAAGAAGAAGTAGAGAGGTAACGAGAAATATAAGAAAATTGGAGAAGGCGGGCTTAATAAAACGCATAGAACAAAACGCTGTTGCTAAGTCCCACAGACAGACAGACAAACAAACAGACAGGAAAAAGAAGAAGAACAGCAAGAAGGAAAAACGCAAGTAGAAGAGGAAAGAAACAGGAGTGTAGAAGACGGGAAAAAACGAATCGTCACAGAAAGGAAGCCAGATAATTACGTCAAATAAAAAACAGACAATCAATAAAAGAGACGGAAACTGATCAAGATAATAAAGAAAAAAAATGGGTTTGATTTAATCTCAGGGGAGAAGGGAGGAAGAGGGAAGAGGGGGGTGGGTGGCGGGAAAGAGATAAACAAACTAGCAAAGGAGAACATTACGGCTAGGTTGAATACAGGATTGACCGTAGAAAATCCAGGGAAGAAGAAGAAAAAAAAAGAGCATTGACGAAAAATTAGTTAACAGAAATAGGACAAGGTTGCTAACTATTGAGATGAATTACCTGTTGTTGTTTTGTGTTTTGTTTTTTTTAATATCTCGAAATGCTAACACTTTGAAAAATCAGTTGGAAGTGCCCGCAAAATTTAAACAGTTATTCAATTGCTATGATGAATAATATGAATATGAAAGCTGCATGCTAAACAGACCCAAAACTAACAGTGAGACAATAAAAACACGTACAAAGGTTTAACGGCCCGTTTTTGTCCTCAAACTGCTACTACTACTACTACTACTACTACTACTACTACTACTACTACTACTACTACTACTACTACTACTACTATGAATGATTATGCCCCAGATACCATGAATGTTGTTTTGTTTTTTTACTTTAATTAAGAAAGATAAATGAGTTTAAAAAAACAAACATGGTTTGGACGAGTTCAAGCGCGTTCAAAGACAATACGAAGAGGACCAATTAAGATTAGGAGCCTACTGCTTGTAATTTTAACAAAAAAATCTTTAACAGGAAATAGTCAGGGAGAAGGCGAAAGGGGGGTGGGCGGGTTAGCGGTTCTACCCCAGATAGGTCTACTAGACCTTCCAAACACCATCCTATGTCTGAGTTTGATACCTTCATGATACTGCCCATTACTGAAACAGGAAATGTGGGGTGGGGGAGGGGAGGGGAGAGAAAAGAAAGAGGAGGACAAGAAATAGGATGAGGAGGAGAAAAAGAAGAAGGGCAGAAAGGAAGTTGTTGTGTTACACGGCATTTATCAATAGCTCATTGAGCCCCGATGCTTGCATCTTGATATGTGTAACTCGAATTCGTTTATCCACGCAGCCTGTTCTCTCAGCAACAAGGCATGATCGTCGTATAAAGTTTTCCAACTGTACTCAGCAAACATCAACAACTGCATGCAAGATCGCTTTCCGAAAATCACTTCAACAATCGTCAAAAATTACACGCACAAGCAGACAGTGCATTACTTAGCCTCTCTGCAATTGAGAATTAACATTAGACAAAGGTTCTTCTAGCAACAACGCAAAATCAAATCAAAGGTAAATACACGCTATCATTGCAGGCTTTGCAAAACAAAATGATGGGATCTATCGTGTGCGTCTCAATCGTAACAGTTGTGTTCGGGTTTAGGTAGAAAATCCCGACTATTGCGCTTGGTCAAGGGAGTAAAAGAATGAGAGATAGACCAAGCGACAGAGAGACAGAGCTAGAAGATTCAGAGGAGAGAGAGAGACAGAGACAGAGAGACAGAGAGACAGAGACACTGACACAGACAGACAGACTGAGACATACAGACATAAAGATTATGATAAAACATGCAGACACACATCCAGAGGAGCGAACAGAAGACAGAAATAGACAAGAGGAAAGGGAAATAACAATGGCTTGGTCAATGGAAACCACCAACGATAAAGGAAACCGACAAGACGCGTTTTCCTTTGACTGACGCAAGCAATTACCTCACAAGGGAAATATAAATCATCCTTTCTATGAATAGTAGGTTTAATTATGGTCAAAATGATTTATTCTTTGTATGTATGGTAAGCCTACTTAGGGTAATCAAAACCATGCAAACACATGTTTAATAGTTAATGGGTCTAATCTGTTTAAGTCTGAATATAGACGAGTCATATGCGCATTACCTTGATAAGATACAACACCATTCCATATTGTGTGGGTACATTATTAGATCCATTGATTATATGTGCACTTTCACAACTCACGCTACAACCAGAGATTTTATAAGGACTAACACTGAACTTACGATCACAAGAAATTTATAGAACAATTCATCTACTCACGCTAACATAATTTCTTAACAAATGAAGTTTCTTACTGAAAGACCTTTGTACGCAATACACACTTACATGTAACATGACTTCCGCAAACAGCAGTTTTAACCAGTTTCTATAGGAAAGCATCTTAGCTAGAAAATAGAAAACACAACTGAAACTATTAGTAGCAGATAAATTACCCTATCCTATCCTAAGCTATCTATCCTGTCCCGTAACTTGAAAGTCGTTGGTGTACCATAGATGATCGTTTAACCAGCGTACGCCATCTTTCTTTGCTCTTATTAACCCTCATGGCTTCGCTCAATGTAAAGCCAGTCCATTCTCGAATGTTGTCCTCCCACGTCTTTTTCTGTCTCCCTCTTCTTCTGCCTCCTTGCACCGTGCCTTGCAGGATGGTCTTTGCAAGGCCTGATGCTCTGGTGACGTGGCTAAACCATCGGAGTTTTCGTTTCTTCACCACTGTGAGCATGTCATCATGTTGTCCAATGGCTTGTGTGATGGTCTGTCGGACTTCGTCATTGGTGATGTGCTGGGTATAAGAAATGGCCAGAAGTCTTCTGTAGCACCCTGGTCTATGGTAGCACCTCATCTCCATGATTTGTATTCTTCGTTGAGGTCTGATGTGAGGGTCCATGTTTCGCAAGCGTATAGGAAGATTGAAATGACAAGGGATCGCAGCAGACTTACCTTGGTGTTTAAACTGATGCTCCTGGCTTTCCAAATGGGCTTCAATCTTGTCAGGGCAGCAGTTGTTTGTGCGATCCTGAAGGGGACTTCCTGTCAGGACCAAGTGTCCGATACAATGTCTCCTAAATATTTGAAGCTATGCGCTGCTTTGAGGGATTGGCCTAGGTAAATTATCTAGCTTCGTATTAAAAGAGCTTTGTGATACATCTAGCGTGAACGAGCGTGAGACCCATCAGCTGCTAGATGGGCGTGCAACTGCGTGTGCATTTTCGCGTGCACGCGCATTTGACGCTTTATGGCAGGGATAGCTCAGTCGTCAGAGCGCACGACTTGTTGTGAGTGCGTCTTGGGCGACGTGGGTTCGAATCCTGACTTCAGCAAACTATTGTGTGATTGCTGGATATTAACGGGCCAGCGCCTTGAGAAGCTCTCTGAGCTTGTAAGTGCGCTATATAAGAGAACTTTCTTTCTTTCTTTTCGTTCGATATAAGAGTAATCACGGAGTCTAATAATAAGTTGTGTAAAAAAAAAAAAAAATGCATCTCAGCGTCAAAGAACAAGTGATTCACATTTCAAAGCTAAACGCAAAGCGCATCCCAACTTCACACTGAAACTAAGCTAGTCAGCAAGCATTAAAGGAAGCTGAAAGCTTTTTAGCATCAAAAGCACATTTGCCTGAATTACAACGTAGTTTTCTGCACTTCTTTCTCTCTAGAAGTACCATCCACACGTTTCAGCTTCTGCATGAGCTATTCAGAGGGGAGAGGGGTGGAAGGGGTGGTGGTGAAATACATTCTTTCAACATCAAAAGCGCATCTGCTTCATCAGAGTGTACACGTTTACTGTTCTCGCTTGAAGATCTAGCAGTAGCATGCACATTTCGTGCGCTGCCTTCTTCGTAATCAAAGAACATCACTATCATAATGTAATCTTTCTCGGCGCAAAAGTGTTGCGTTCCTCATATCATACCTTTGATTTTCGTTCTCGTGGATGTAAGCACGCAGAAAGTGCCAATTAAAAAAAAAATCCTGCAGTAGGCTGCTGTATATATTATACATATTCAAATTACGTCTACAAAAAGCGTATCACAGATTAGATTTAAAGACTAATAATTATAGCGAACATGCCTCAAACAGAAATCGGTCACAAAGATTAAAGAATGATAGGTTGTTGTTTTTTTTGTCTCCAATATATGCAGAAAAGGCTTAATACTATACAAATAACGCAAGTATTTATCTCCAAACGACATCCCTCCCTCCCTCCTCTCTCTCCTAACCCCTGCCCACCCCACTTCCCACTCCACCTCCGCACGGATATGTCATCTGATTGTACAGCAAGGTCATTGCATAAGTATGTCAAAAGCACGAGAACGCCCCGATCATTCAAAACGCCAATCATTCGCAAAAGGTCCAAGATCGCTAGCTCTGTAGCATCTTTTAAGCAAGGTGTATTCATGGACTGGGTAAGAAGATAAAACATTGCTTGCTCCACAAAATACCAACAATGTGCCTGCACAAGAATGACACGTACGACGATAATTCCAAACACTACTCAGCTTCAAAAGATCACAGATACATTTGCCAGGCATTTAATAATAATACAAATAATACAGTACATTTATATCGCGCGGTACCTCGCAAACGGTAAGGAAAGCGAGCTCGCCGCGCTTGACAACACACGTGCAATCACACACACACACACACACACACACACACCCACACACACCCACACACACACAAACACCCACACACACGCACACAGAACACGTATACACTTATCAAATGGTTAAATAATTACAGTACATGGCCATGCAAAACAACAGATAATATGAATACCAAGAACCGAGCCGGTGCCGCCACCATCCATGAACAGATAACGTGACTTGGTAAAAGATTAAATATGGGGATGGAAGGGAGGGGGTGTGTGTGAAAATTATTGAGTTTGCATGTTAAAAAGGTGGGTCTTTAATTGGCGCTTGAAGGAAGAAAGTGAAAAACAACAGCAGGCCTAGAATGCATTCAAGACATAATTATATAATGCATTTAAAAAAACGGCAGTTTGTATTCTAGACATCTGTATAAAAACAAACAAGCAAACAAACACAAATCTACTCAGTCGCTATCATCTTATTTGCAATCTGGCTCTATACTGTACAGTAAAGGGAGAAAAAAAATTGCTTGCTCAAAATAAGAGAATGGATGTCAGACCCAGTACCACAATCATACAAAATACTAATCAATCATACGCACAAGAAAGATGACAGACTTAAATAAGGCTGATTCCGAAATACACTGAACCAAAGTTACATTCCTGAATTGGATCAGATTTTAAACAAATAATAAGATCCTGCGTTATAAGGTTTTTTTGGGGTTTGTTTTTTGTGTGTATTTTTTTAAGCATTTATATGGCGTACAACTTTAATAGCTGAACTCCAACTTCAAGTGACTGACATAATACACTCGCGACAAAAGTATACTGTACACATCCACTTCTGCACATCTTGTTACGTCATGTACTAATATCGCCAGCATAAACGTGCTACACACGTCAGATCACAACACATACTGATTCCTCGGTGACTAAACACAAATTAAACACACACACACACACACACACACACACACACACACACACACACACTCACACACACACATAACAAAATAACCAATAATATGTCACTATATTAACCCACAAACTATTCTCTTAAATTTTCGTCTCTTCTATACAATTCTCTGAGTCGGACTGTTGCTAAGCAGCGATTTTTGTGTCGAAATTGGTTGTCACCTCTCTCCCTATCCCCCTCCTCTTCCCCCCTCCACCTTCAAAGTATAATACATCTTTGACTAAAAGCACAAATCAGCTATACCAAAAGATCAGAGACTCGTTCTTATTCCAATATACAGGAAAACATTACTGTCATGTCTCATAACACAATGCTCTTAGGCTGACTAAACATGTACGAAAAAGAACCGTGCCTGTTCAACAATGGACACAAGATGTTACATAACGAGAACAGCCTACTACTGCAAACGACTCAAAACACCGCCTAACCGCAACAAATGATCACAAACTGGTCCATTATGCTAAGATAAGTATCCCTCTGTCTGTCTTCTGACTCTTCTCTACGCAATTTTCCTAGGTCTGACGGTAAGGGAACACCAACAGTGAGTGCCCTCTCTAGCAAAGCATGACAACACAGGAGACTGCAGCAATGACTCAAAACACCAATCAACCACAACAAAAGATCACAGACTGCTGACGCAACAAATTCTGGAATACCGATTCCGGGACCACGAAGAAAAGTTCCAGACCTGCCTTTCTCTTCTGCATGTATTTCTATCTCCTCCTACTATACGTTGTCGAAACATCCACACCGCTCACTGCATGCAACTAACTGAAGCTCTGGAAAATTTATGTCGAATTTTGGTTCTTTCTTTTTTTCTTCTTCTTTCCTGCTCTGCTTCTTCTTCTACTCACCCTCTTCTTTTCTTTTCTCTTTTTCTGTTTTTTGTTTTCTTCTCACTTCGCTCTCTCACTCACTTCCAAGGCAAGAAGCATGCAAGCATGAAGCTGAAAGCAGCACTAGCATTTGCCCTCCCCTTTCTTCTCAAATACCAGTCGACTCTGGAACGATCTACCCCCCAAATGTGCGCACTGAGCATGTTTTCCCACGCGGATGATCGCGCTGTACAAAATCATCATTATCCAGCATCACCCAGTATTATTATCATCACTACCCTCTCACCATCATTACCACTCATCAGCATCATCATCATCATTATCACTCATCATCATCATTATTACCGTTGCCCATCATCTTCATAATCATTATCATTATCATCACCGTTTTTATCATGACTATCATTAACTAAACATAGAATATTAGAGTATTCTTGTTTAGTGTGTGTTTATCTGCTTAAAGACCGGCTTAAAACGCTAGCCATCAAAAAAATGCAGTAACGCAATGTCATACTATAGATACTACTTTTATAGCGTTGCGTCGTTTCCAAACCTTTTGGCTTGCGTTGAAGTAGAATAGCATTTGGACATAATGCAACAGAACTGGATTCCATCCATCCCACCCAGCAAGCAAATCCAATCCAATGTCTGTTTGTATAGCACACGAGTTCCACCAAAACGATTATGCTCGGGGCGCTGAAAAACCTTCAAGGATGACTCAAAGCGTTCAACAGTCGAATGCTCCCAGAACCTGTGTTTCGTATGTTTGTGTTTTTGCGTTTATGTGTCTGTAACGATTCCAGGCTGGCATCCCAAAGTCAAGGTTACTTTATGGTTACGGGCATGCATCACTTTGCATCATTACATAAGGTTTAATTATTAACCACGGGGATAGGCCCTATAACCTGCCAGCATGCATTCTAACCCAGTGGCCTAAAACTGCCACGGCCAACCTACATCTACGTATTCCATTTCTTTTGCTAAATACGGCAACAGAATACTAATTCTTCTATTTCTCTTTCATCACCATTTGCCCAGTTGTTATTTGTCAATACTGTTGCTATGTGAAGTTTGTGTCTTTGTTTCTTTGTTTGTTTCTTTCTTCGTTTGTTTCTTTCTTTGTTTCTTTCTTTCTTTCTTCATTTCTTTTTTTCTCTCTTTCTTTGTTTCTATTCTTCTTTTCTTACCCCGTCTGCTTATTCTTCTACTTCTTAAAAAAAGAAAAAAGTTCATATTTTTAGAAGTTATGAGCGAATCTTTAAAGCTAAAAAGACAACAATTCCTTTAGGCTAGAAAACAAAACATGAGAGAGAGAGAGAGAGAGAGAGAGAGAGAGAGAGAGAGAGAGAGAGAGAGAGAGACAGAGAGACAGAGAGAGAGACAGAGAGAGAGAGAGAATGATAAAGAACGAGATATAGAGGAACAGACGGAAGGAAGATGGGCAAAGAATTTGGTCCCTTAAAATAGACACAAGGGATGACTTGACTATACAGTCACCGACTCCGAAGGATACAGCAGAGTATTGCACCGCCTCGCTGTATACAACAGAAACTAAGTGTTTTCAGCTACTGTTGGGTGATATCATCGCCAATTCACATTCCTCAGCAGCATCAAAACACAGCTGGCTGCCCTCAAAGAAACTCGGGCCACTGGCTATCGTTGGTTACAGTAGCTTCTCGGGTGAGCTGTGCTCAGTATCAGGGCTTGAGTACAGTCGACTGCCTTTAAAGAAACTATGGCCATTTAATAACGCACAATACAATAGTTCTCAAAAAGCTACGCAGTTATTGTTGTCCAAATACAGTTCTATAATAGCTACACAATATTGTCCAAATACAGTGCTACAATAGCTAAACTATAAGCCTATATCATACAATACAGTTCTACAATAGCTACACTCTATATCGCACAATACACTGCTAGTCTACTACAGTAGCTACACTATATTGTACAATACAGTACTACAATAACTACACTATATCGTACAACACAATTGCTACACTATATCGTATTATACAATACTACAATATCTACACTATATCGTACAACACAATTGCTACACTATGTCATACAATACAGTACTACAATAGCTACACTATATCGCACAATACAGCCCAACAATAATTACACTATATCGCACAATACAGCCCTACAATACTTACACTATATTGTACAATACAATACTACAACAGATACACTATATTGTACAATACAGTACCAGCATAAATACTACAATACAGTACTAAGACAAGCTACAATATATCGTGCAATACAGTACTACAATGGATACACTATAATCGTCGAAATACAGTATTAGATTAGCTACACTATAACGTACAATATAGTGCTAGCATAAATACTACAATACAATTCTAACATAAATACTACAATACAGTAGTAGCATAAATACTACAAAACAGTCCTAGCATAAATACTACAATACATTAGTAGCATAAATACTACAAAACAGTCCTAGCATAAATACTACAATACAGTCCTAGCATAAATACTACAATACAGTCCTAGCATAAATACTACAATACAGTAGTAGCAAAAATTCTACCATACGGTAGTAGCATAAATACTGCAAAACAGCCCTAGCACAAATACTACAATACAGTCCTAGCATAAATACTACAATACAGTGAAACACTATATCGTACAATACAGTACTACAATCGCTACACCAAAACTGCACTGAATATTAGAGCACAAGCGGCATGCAACCTCTGAGCTCAGTGCATGCAACACAGGTTGCCCTCAATAGAACCCAGACTACGGACTACCATACGTAACGCGTAACGCGGACTTTGCATCTTCAATGGAAATCCAGACACTGGCTACTTGTACTTGTGGCACTTATCTTTTGCCGCTTCTCCTCTTCAACCTTTTCTTTCTTCGTCCCACCTTCCTCACACTCATCCCTCTCCTCTTGCTACTGTGTATCTTGTGTTTCTTCAATGATTTCCTCCTCTCTGCTGGCTTAAAATGTATCATTGTTTTACATTTACTTCCACGCTCTCTCTCTCTCTCTCTCTCTCTCTCTCTCTCTCTCTCTCTCTCCAACTAATTAGGTATTTTCAATTAATTTTAATTTAATTATATTTCTTTTCATTAAAAAAAAAACTTATTATTATTATTATTATTATTATTATTATTATTATTATTATTATTATTATTATTGTTATTATACCCCTTGGGGTCATGAGCAATCTTGCCACTGTAGATTGCTCTAACCTATAAAGGGAAAAGTGAAAGCCCCAGTTGAAAACCTGTCTTTCCTTTATAGGCATGACAGATTCACTGCGGCAACAGTACCCCCGTTGGAGTGCCGGGGGTTTCAGTATAAATAGTATCCCCACTTTCTGGAAATTTAGTGCTTTAAATTCCCACTGTCGCTGTCTTCTTCATACCCCTTGGGGTCATGAGCAATCTTGCCACTGTAGATTGTTCAAACCTATAAAGGGAACAGTGAAAGCCACAGTTGAAAACCTGTCTTTCCTTTATAGGCAAGACGCTTCACTGCGGCAACAGTACCCCCGTTGGAGTGCCGGGGGTTTTCAGTATAAATAGTATCCCCACTTTATGGAAATTTAGTGCTTTAAATTCCCACTGTCGCTGTCTTCCTCATTTACTCTTTCCTATTCTTGCTCTGTCCTTCACTCTGCTATACTATCTTCTTCTTCGCTAGATCAATGACCTACCTTTTTTCTTGAAAGCTCTTCCTGGACAAGACTCCTTGTTTGTGTGTGGGGTCTGTTGGATCGGCTTGGGAGTGTTGGACGCTTTCTGCCGGGTGGTCGCTGGGGCTTCCTATGAATGTACTATTTAGCACTATAGGCATTTTATATGTATGTGTTTGGTTGATGATTTATAATGATGTTTGTATTCTATTTTGTTTTTGTAACCGGGGTGTTCGCGTAGTTGAGGTCAACCCTCAGCCGTCCCCCGCGTGGGATGTCTTTATTGTAAAGTGACTGGCCGGTGGAGGGCATTCAATTTTCCCACTGGGGTTGTTTCAGCAGATCTTTTATGCGGATCGGGGGTTGTCCGGTCCTGATTTGGCTCGGAAGAGTCCGCTGGACCTAAAGCAACAATAAATCAATCAATCAATCAGTCTTCTTCATTTGCTCTTTCCCATTCCTGCTCTGTCATATCACTCTGCTATACTATCTTCTTCTTCGCTAGATCAATGACCTACCTTTTTTCTTGAAAACTCTTCCTGGACAAGACTCCTTGTTTGTGTATGAGGTCTGTTGGATCAGCTTGGGAGTATTGGACGCTTTCTGCCGGGTGGTCACTAGGGCTTCCTATGATGTTATTATTTAGCAATATAGGCATTTTATATGTATGTGTTTTGTTGATAATTTATAATGATGTTTGTATTCTATTTTGTTTTTGTAACCGGGGGTTCGAGTAGTTGGGGTAAAGCCTCAGCCGTCCCCTGCGTGGGATGTCTTTATTGTAAAGTGACTGGCCGGTGGAGGGCATTCAGTTTTCCCACTAGGTTTGTTTCAGCAGATCTTTTATGCGGATCGGGGGTTGTCCGGTCCTGATTTGGCTCGGAAGAGTCCGCTGGACCTAAAGCAACAATCAATCAATCAATCAATATTGTTATTATTGTATTAAACGAACTTGCTTGTTATTGTTACCAGGGCATGACGTTAAAAAAAAAAGTGCGCCCAGCAATTAAAAAGTTCTTTAATTTAAAAAAAAGAAGTTGTTCCCGTAACCTTTTCGGTCGTTGGGAAAAAAAGCGTTTGGGACTCTCTTTTCTCCGGACAAGTTTTATAATAGTGTTTTCTATAGGCTTATCCTCTCCTCTCTGCTTTATCTTCCCCGGTTCTAAACAGATCCATGTACCCATTCACAGCTTGGTGGACTGGGGTGTGTCCAGCGCTTGTTTCAATATATTTCTGTGTTGTTAGGTTGTTGCCTTCAAAGTGCGGTCACCCATCCAAGTAAGCCTACTAAACCCCGCCCGACGTTACTTAACATCAAACGTTGCTGGCGTGTGAACAAACCACTGCTCAACTGCGCCACCCTTACTCTTGTATCCTTGGAAAATAAAATTCTCTTCTATCTCTCTCTCACACTCTCTCTCTCTTTCTCTCACACACATACACACAAACACACACACACACACACACATACACATTTTTGTAGAAACGACGTTCTGATGACTGTTGTGAAAAAAACCCAGGGATTATTTTGACACACTTTCCATTTCTTTGACATTATTTTGACATTTTCCAATTTTTGAAGCTATCCCTAACCATAACCCAAACCCTAACCCTTCACCTAACCCTAAGCCTAACACAGCCCTAACCCTAACGGAACACTACTTTGACGTCAAAATGACGGGGCCGTCAAAAGAAAGTACGTAGAGTTTCAAATGTATGTCAGAGTAACGTCGTTTTTACCTAGCCACACACACAAACACACACACACACACACTGGGTTTATTTAAGAATGTAGGAATCGGAAAGTGATTTTTTGTAGAGAAAAGGGTAAGGGCAAGGGCTAGGAATAGATCTACTAACCCTTACCCGAACCCTTGTCTAAAAAGTTGACCTAGTTCGTCTCATAAGCGACGAAATAGGTCGAATTTTCTTCAAAATTTCTCCGAAAATTGACTGTATTTTCTCCGTCCCGGATAGAGCACTCCTGTGTACTTAAAACACTCTCATGCACTACAACTGCACTCCCATGCACTAAAAGAGCACTCCCGCGCACTTAGAAAAAAGTGGGGTCCTGGAAAAATGTGGGTTCCAAGCAAATATACCCATTTGTTACTAAGAAAGACGAGGTCTGCTACCCATTTGTGCGTTTATTCACGTGCACTCACACCCCCCCCCCCACACACACACACCACACACACACACACCCACACACACACACACAAACACACCCTCACGATTTTCTGTGAACCACATACATATATCATCTTCTACAAACCATAACGCGACGTATATACTCCGCAAGCCAGTACTTCACAGTCAGTAGATACATACTTCCCTCCCATACTCGTCACTGCGTCTCGTTAGTGAACGCATCAATCTGTCATATCCATCATATCTTTAGTTTCGCCGAGACAGGATCGCAAGAAAAATGGGAACGTGTCCTATCCTATCGAATCCTATCCAGTAAATCGAAAGTCGTTGGGGCACCACAGATGATCGTTTAACCAGCGTACTCCATCTTTCTCTGTCCTCAGCAGTCCTCATGGCTTCACTCAATGTCAAGCCAGTCCATTCTCGAATGTTGTCTTCAGACCTCTTTTTATGTCTCTCTCTTCTTTTGCAATGAGCATGTCATCGTGTTGTCCAATGGCTTGTGTGATGGTCTGTCGGACTTCGACGTTGGTGATTTGCTGGGTATAGGAAAGTGCCAGAAGTCTTCTGTTTGTTTGTTTTATTGTCTTCTTCATCGAAATGAAAAGACACCAAAAAAAATATTTAAAAAATAAAAATTACACAATTAGAAAATGCAGTACGTGAATAAATAAATACATTTCGGCGTTCAGAGTTAATACTTATGCATCATATGAACTGGCCAATTGGAGAGGATATAAACGCTTTTGCCAATTCAATACAAATTTCAAAGCTAATGTCTCCTATTTGTGCTAGATTTCTAGGCAAGGTATCGCTTACAATGTCGCACTGATATAATGCATGTTTCAAGGAAAAGTTTTCTTTGCACGCACACAACATTTTTACAATACTTGGTTCTCACAGAATTCATAAAAATTCGGTAGGCCATTCAAGTAACAGATCTGGGAATTCCACAATGTTTATCATACTGTTGTTTAAAATGACAACCTTTCTTGACCTCTTGAACTATCAAGTTTGAAACTTCTTTGACCGTCAATGGTAAAGACAAAGAGACCGCGTTTATACGTAAAGCACCGTTTCTTGCAGCTCGATCTGCCCAATCATTGTATCGAAAACAACAATGAGAGGGGATCCAACAAATGTCTACATTTGTACCATTTACAATTAAATTATTAATGAGGTGTTTAATTTCAATGATAATGTCTGTTCTTTCTTTATAGGAATCAGAAGTCTTCTGTAGCACCTCATCTCCACGCTTTGTATTCTTTGTTGTAGGTCTGCTGTGAGAATCCATGTTTCGCAAAAGTATAGGAAAATGGAGACGACAAGGGAGCGCAGCAACCTTACCTTGGAGTGTAGACTGTTGGTCCTGTCTTTCCAAATGGGCTTCAATCTTTTCAGGGCAGCAGTTGTTTGTGTTATCCTGGAGGGGACTTCCTATCGGGATCCACTGTCTGATACAACTGCTCCTAAATATTTGAAGCTGTGCACCGTGTTAAGCGATTGGCCTTGGACTTTGATGTCCGTGTTGATGCCATTGGTGTTGTTGGTCATCATTTTGGTCTTCTCTGCGCTTATTTCCATTCCAAAGGTGCTGGAGGTGGTGTAAAGCCTATGTACCAGCTATACAGCGGCAACAGACAGTGATCAGTAGGTGTAAGCTTAGTAGTCGAAAATAATGGAGAATTTGTGAGGGTTCACACTCTTCATGCTACTTTAGTACTCCTCCAAATTTGTCGTATCTGATTGTCTGGCGGGATAATAATTATCGTCGAGACATAATTCACACGACAAGATGGTGAGAATCTTGTACAGTAGCAGCAGGTGATAGTATAGAGAAATGATGTGGGTTCATGCATATTTCATGCTAGATGAGCAAACACAGATGTCTGTCGCATCTGTTACTAGGCAGGATAATAATTATCGTCGAGACACGATTCGCATGAGAAGATGCTGAGAAACGTGTACAAAAATAGCAGATGTTAGTGGAGAGAAATTATATGGGTTCACGCTCTTCATGCCAGATTAGCCAACATCGAAGTCTGTCGCCTCTGTTATCTTGCAGTATCGTCGAGAAGTCCGACAGACCATCACACAAGCCATTGGACAACACGATGACCTGCTCCTATCCTATCCTATCCTATCCCATAACTCGGAGGTCGTAGGGGCACCACAGATGATCGTTTAACCAGCGTACTCCATCTTTCCCTGTCCTCAGCAACCCTGATTGTTTCGCTCAGTGTCAAACCAGTCCATTCTCGAATGTTGTCCTCCCACTTTTTTTCGGTCTCCATCTTCTTCTACCTCCTTGCACTGTGCCTTGCAGGATGGTCCTTGCAAGACCTGATGATCTGGTGACGTGGCCATACCATCGGAGTTTCCCTTTTTTCACCACTGTGAGCAGGTCATCGTGTTGTCCAATGGTTTGTTGGACATGACCTGCTCAAAGTGGTGAAAAAACGGAAACTCCGATGGTATGGCCACGTCACCAGATCATCAGGTCTTGCAAAGACCATCCTGCAAGGCACAGTGCAAGGAGGTAGAAGAAGAGGGAGACCGAAAAGAGGTGGGAGGACAACATTCGAGAATGGACTGGTTTGACGCTGAGCGAAACCATCAGGGTTGCTGAGGACAGGGAAAGATGGAGTACGCTGGTTAAACGATCATCTGTGGTGCCCCTATGACCTCCGAGTTACGGGATAGGATAGGATAGGATATCGTCGAGACATAATAAGGTGAGAAGACATTGAGGGGTACGTAATACCAAAAAGGAGGGTGGCACAAAAACTCATTCAGTAGCTTGCTTGCTTGCTACCCCCAAACAATTGGAACTCTATTGACACCACTGAGAGCAGATCTGTTTAGCTCAGTACCTGGCAGCGCTTGTTAGTGTGACGCTTTCTTTTTTTCAATAGCACGTTAAGTTTCCTTACACATTTATCGGAGTAGTTGTATCATGCCAAACCGTTGTAGCAGTTAAGTTAACAACAGCACGTATACCAGCGATAACAGCGGCAGAAGCAACTAATACAGTGTGAAACTGCCTGTGTTAAGTATGTACTTATCATCCAGTCCCCACTTAAGACTAACGCAATCAGCTTGACATGCGAACATGGAACAAGGTCGAATCGTCTTTACTGTTTAAAAAATGTTGTACACACGCGCTATTTCTTCTATCGAACTGTCCCACATACACAACCTACAAATATGCAGACCTTCGTAATTTAATGTGTCAAAAAATTGTTTCAAGACGAACACACACACACACACGCAGACGCACGCACACACACACACACTCCATGATAAATTCAATAAAATGTCTATCATTACAAATAGTTAAGCAGATTATCACACTGTTAAAACAGACAATCATTAACACAATTCGAACTATCAACAACCTAAAAGCACATATTCAGTTCAATCTACTTTTAGGAAGGATTGACATTAACGTATCACTCAATGTCTATAGGCCATTTCTTATTTCTTTCCTGGCAATTAAAATTAATATTCATATTTGAGCTATATGAATAACATTTGTTGTTTCACAAAACAACGTTGATATTTTTTTTCATTCCTCGCAATCAAAGTAAAAATTCAAATTTGAGCAATATAAAATTATGATGCACAAACGCAGACACATTTGAGCTATATAAAAATATGATGTACCACCAACACAGACTCAGAAAACAAAATCTAGAAATAAATTATCCACAACTTAAAGCGCAGTAAGACACAAACAACTCATTTATCACAATCATCATAATAAATGTATATACCGTGGAAATGTCCACACAATAAGACAAACACAGAAGAAACACAAATGCCAGACTTTAAACTAACCGCGTCTAGCTGGCTACTCTACCCAAGTCTAGAATGCAAATCGAATTCCGCCGCAGCAGCAGCGAAAGTCCAAGTCACGATTCCAGCCTTCACGCAACCACGAAATCCATCATGACATCCTTCCTCCATTATGTGCCCACGAATGAACCCATATATACTAGAGTTCTCTATGGATCGACTTCGTACCTCCATAGTCGTGCCTGCTTTTAATTATTCCAGATGATAACCGCTAGCAATCCAAGAGAAGGAAAGACATTTATACCAATGGAGGATAAACTCCTTGGTTATGCTTAAGACGTGTATATTCATCACGATAACTAAAACTTTTGGATATAATTACATAGACATACAAGAAAAAACAATAGTAATACAGTTTTAGTCTACGGACTAAAAATTCTGAGGTTATGCCTAATACCTGTTCACCATGATAACTGGGTGCTGTTTACGAATACCAAAAAAACGAACACAGCTTATATAACAGATAACAGACTTTATTTCGCCAAGTGACACATTTACAAAAGCACCTGGAACATACCGTGATGTTGGTAAAACATTGATGTAACAAACTATCACTGTTACTGACTGACATCTCTCCCTATACCCTGCCCTACTCAATCACTTGTTCGTTTTCCCAGCCCCCCCTCCCCCCCTCCTATCTGGCTTTTTTTGTGTTGTTTCAATTTTTATTCATTTTTTCATCCGTGAAATCTTTTATCTTGTTTCTGTTAAAATGTGTGTATATGATGTTAAAGGTTTTGATGCTTTTATTTTGTTGACCTCAATTCTAAGAAGCATCTCGGGGTAATTTTACCATGCCGCAATGTGGTCGCCCCCATAATTGATGCAAGCAAGGGGTTTGTTACACTCAGCTCATGAGTGATGACCTCCACATCTCGAGCAAACTAAAAAAATGGATCTGCAGTGTTTCATGGTATGACCAAAGCGTTGACATTTGGTGCACCTCAGAGCAGGCTAGAAAAAATGTTTAACAGACATCGCCAAGTTTAACCGTTTTGTTTTTTTGGTAAGACTGTTGTCATGAAGGTGACCTTGATTGATGTTGATAATTCACCTAACTGCTCCAGCTTCGTTTAGCTCTGTGACCATTTTTTGCATGCAACTGTCATCTCCCAAGTGGATCGGAGTGTTAAAACCAACCAAGGTTGCTTTAGGACTAGCACCCTTAATTGGCACACCAAACAGATGTTGAAGCTGTTCAATCCGTTTTTGTTGCGACGAAGACACGCGAGAATCAAGCCAACGGCTGCCACCTACATCTTCTTCATCGCAACCGGTTTTCCTAAATCCCATCTTCTCAAATGAGGAGATGAACCATGGACCTGTAACGATGATAGGAAAAAGATGTTGTCTACTGTCATCTCCACTCACTGAGGACAGATTTTCATCCCGAAAGGATAAACGCCCCCTCCCTCCCTGCTTCCTAGAATTATAGTAACGACCATCTAAACAATCCTCCTCTCCACTTCCTTCCCCTTCCACACACTCACTTTCTCTCATTTGTTCTGGTCTCTCACTTCTCATTTGCCTCTCACTCTTGATGACCTGTATGTAGGTATTTAGAAGTCAGAGATACCCACATATACACATACACAAACAAACCCACACCAACACCCATAAACAATCACACCTACATAAAACACAAATATGATAATCCTACATAAAATATTTCAATATAACTGGTTATATATAGCGAGCGTTGTGGCCAAGTGAGCTAAGGCGAGACTAACTTGCCTTTCCACAGGCCAGAAACCAATGGAACCTGACAGGTGGAGGTTATGCGATTTCTTCAGAAAACATCAATTAATATACTCAAAATTAATAGTCACACAAACAGCTGATCACTGGAAATATGTAAAAGTTTGCTATAATAATAATTCTTGCGCATTTGTTACGGACAAGGAGTCATCGATGACGTGTTACTAGTGAATGAATGGTCGGAAGGTCGAAAATCACATAGCCTCCCTTAGATGACGTAACGGTTCTGACTATGACGTAGAAGTCTTAGACTACGGCGACGCCCAACATTTTGACAATATAGGACGAAGATGCATTATAAAAACAACCAAGTTAATCTTCAAGTAGTTTCTGTTAGGTAAGTCAATAAACTGGGCATATGACTGGAGATAACGACAGGAAGAAGAGAGGGGAAAGAAAACTTATGGGTCGAAAACTTGAACGCAAGGGAGAGAGGGAGCAAAATGGAGTCTGCAAAAAGGTGGGTAGGCTTACTAGAAGACGGAAGACAAAGATGTAAGAGAAAGTAAACATGTGGGAAAAGCAGCGACGAAGTATGTTAGCATTAACGGTAGCATTTCATTTGATAAGTTCAAAGAAAAAGACGACATCCCATTCATATTACTGTCTCAGGTCTATTAACTCATAGGTATTTTTCACACTTAACGTTCCTAGCAGGCTGGTTTTGGAATTGGTAGCCCTGTTCCGCAAGATCACATGATCAAAGTAACGCGTTTCATTGGTTCCCATGCTGAATAATGACTCGCAACCAGTTCGTCTAAATTAAGGCACGTTCTAAACGTGAAAAATCATCGCAAATTACGCTGCGAACCACAAGTATATCAACTAACAAGTTAGTATCTCCCTTCTATGTCTCTGTCGACGTGCGCGTACAACCGGTTGCTTCCCTTTACATGCTCTGCGCTCCATAGAGCGTCGACGGCCTAAAATAATTTTTTAGAAACTTCAAAACCCAGGGGAATTATGGGTAGGGAAATCCTTTTCTGAAATGACGTCGGCAGGACTCTTCGCGATTGGTGCATGGCACACGAGACACACGCAAAATGGCGTCACAAGAAGATTGGTTAGATCTGAATTCGTCTAATTTGATCTCGCATGCTGCTGGATAACAATGCAATTTGAATTTGCTTTCAAAAATCAAAAGAGAGCGAGACCACAACAAAGTACAACGAGCCAAGGCGACGCAAACACTCAAGGCCGACAGAACAAAAAGCACACAAACTACAAAAGGTAAGTACCCGTGACCATACACAATAAAGTAGGCCTAACCACCATTGCAAAATAGGATTGATCATCACCATGATTGAATTTTTCCACCCCACCTTCCAATAGGTACGGAATCGAAAATATGCTCAAATCATCATATCTTTGACAGAACTTGCATGTGCATTATACAGTGTGATTCAAGCGATAAATGAACCATCACATCGAACGATCTGATCAGCTGAATCAATGACAATGGCGAACAATCGTTCACTGAGACTCACGATCGCCTGCACTGAGCTCACATACATGTGTGCATGTTTCTATAAATCCATCGTGTTCTCCTTCGATAATTGAGCAAAGCCTTTAGTTTCTCTCCCAACTTTCGTTTAATTTCAGCCAGCACATCTTCGCGAGAAATGGCGACCATGACTGCAACCGTAGCTAGTTATCAGTTACTTCCCTTGAACAGATTTCCCAGAATTCTCTATTCTA
Organism: Oncomelania hupensis; assembly: GCA_036898135.1. NCBI lineage: Eukaryota > Metazoa > Mollusca > Gastropoda > Littorinimorpha > Pomatiopsidae > Oncomelania > Oncomelania hupensis. Next base: position 28,359,713 of record CM072511.1, on the reverse strand, counting down.
TTTTTTGGTTTGGGATACCCCCGTCTCAGCTTGTGGCTAAAACCAAGGGCAACGGGACCACCGCACGTCGACTGGGGGCAATACGAGATACTAACTTGTTAGTTGATATACTTGTGTGCGAACTGATTTGAACCGAGATCAGTCGGCGATTTTCTCACGAAATCGGTGACTCCGGTCATGATTTCCCTTATGATTGCAATCAAAACGTTCGTCGTCAGACCCCCGCTGAATAAGAAGAACAAGATTAACAAGAAGGTAGAGACGGACAGACAAACACAGAGAGGGAGAAAAGGCACGGGGTGGTATTTGCAACGAAGAAAGCGAGGCGCGCCGACTTAAAGAGGCGCGAGCGGAAGGAACATATACGAAGAAAAACAAAATCAAACGTACAACAGTAGCTCAAGTAGGCTTATTTATATTTGGTCGCCGTAGCCTTGTTGCTTTGGTGGTGATGATGAGCCGCGGGTGACGGCGGTGGTTGTGGACGTGGTTGTCAAGAATATCCTATTTCTGAGCTGCTGTTAGCATGACCTCATTAATCCTTCCTTTCTTCTTTCTTTCTTTGGGTAGATTAACGTCCCCGGACACAGTGCGTATAGGGGACAAGACAAAATCCTTCCCCGCCACAATTCCCCTTAAATCCTGTACACACTGCGTGGCTGAGACCCGCTTGAGTACTTCTTACAAACAGAGAGTCGAACGTAGTAAGGCTCATGTTGAGCTACGCAGTTTCAGTCCTGTACTGTGTAAGTGTGCTATTTTTTTTTTATTTTTTTCTCCTGTACCATCTTTCCTCTATCTGTCATCGTCTCTCCTCTTCACCCCAACGAACTAAACTCCCTCCTATTCCCTTTCCTTCCCAGTCCGCTTCTGTGCGGTATGTCCCTGCACTGTCTTCTTGCCTCTCTGTATGTATCAGTATGTATGCTTCATTGTATGTCTGTCCATCCGTCCGTCTGTTTGGCTGCCCGATTATTGTCCAAAGAACACCAGATTAAGTGTCAAAGGTAACTTCTTCTCTTTTTTTTTTTTTTTTTTTTTTAGCTTTAACTGACAAAAACTTTTGTTGTTGTGTTGTTTTGTGTTGTGTTGATGATGTGTGGTATGGTGTGGAGTATCAACTATTCTTTCTCTCTCTCTCTCCCTCTCTCTCCCCCCTCTCTGGTCAGGTTGCTCTGGATGGTCGACTGGAAGAAGAGACGTAGAATGTCGGGGTAGACCTGCAAACGTCTCAGTTTTCTCAAGAAGAAGAGCCTCTCCTAGCGAGCGTTGTGGCCAAGTGGGCTAAGGCGGGACTAACTTGCCTTGTCTACAAGCCAGGAACCAATGGCGCCTGACAGGTGTGGGTTCGATCCAGCATCGGGGCGTTATGTTTCTCCGAATATTATTTACTTTCAACTCGGGCAACGTCTCGGGGGTGGGGGAGAGGGGTGGAGGGGGGAAGGGGGGTTTCTCCGGGTGCTCCGGTTTGCTCCCCCAGCAAAATTTCAAAAACTCACAAATAATGTTAGGTAGGTTGGGTTTGGGCGCGCCACAGGCTGCGACTACGCCTTCCCCAGGGGAGGCGGCCCAGAGTTTCCCGATAGAAAGGGATAATAAACTGCAACAAACACTTTACTCCTGTTTTCCTACTCCTTCGGATGAGAGTATAAACCGAGGTCTAGTCTGTGTGTCGCATACATTCCATCATAACGGACTTTAAAGATCCTGACGCTCATGTCCTAGACGGGTGAGTGCCGGTAACAAGAACACACCCAGCATGCACTTGGTCCTTCTCCCCCATCCCTGGCTGCCCAGGATTGTGCTCAGTTGTCCGGGCGTCAGACCATGCGCCAAAGGCTGCGGGTGGGCGTCTCGGGCGGTTTGAGTTAGATCCTGTATCGGCCAGCGCCTTGATCCTTAGGCTAAGGCGCCTTATAAATGACGAACATTAAACAAAACAAACTCTCTCTTTATTTATTTATTTATTTATTTATTTATTTCTCTCTCTCTCTCTCTCTCTCTCTCTCTCTCTCTCTCTCTCTCTCTCTCTCTCTCTCTCTCTCCTCTTCCCCATATTCACTTCCTCCTTCTCTATGTAACCAGTTAACTTGTGAGCGAACAATGTCTGTTCAGTTAAAACAAATTAAGTGACATTTTCTCCCCCGCTAACTCTGATCAGCGATAGAGTCAATGGTAGCATTCCGGAACCACAATGTTTGCACGAAGAACAGCTTGCTAGTTACTACTGCGTCCTAGTGTGCAGACACTCAGTTGAAAAAAAAACCCACAGTAATATATTAGATGTACTATTTTGACTGTAAAGAGACTGAAAAAAAACCATGGTGTATACGAGGGTGGTCCGATAAGTACTTAGCCTACAAAAGAAAACCGGAAATTTTGAAAAAGTGGCGATTTATTTTTCAATATAGTCTCTTTTTAGTTCGATACACTTGACCCAGCGATGCTCCAACTTCTTTAACCCGTCTGAAAAATACGTTTTCTCGAGGTATGCAAAGTAGGCCTCGGTGGTGGCGATGACCTCCTCATTCGACTCAAATTTCTGCCCGGCGAGTGACTTTTTTAAGTTTGGAAACAAAAAGAAGTCGCACGGGGCCAAATCTGGAGAATACAGTGGATGGGGCAGCAGTTCGTAGCCCAATTCGACCAATTTGGCCGTGGCGATGGCAGATATTGCTCTTTTTCCATCTTTGTAAAATCCGCGGACACGCCCGCTTCCACACGCGGTCCAAATAAAACTACGGGTCCGATCCGGCTGAAATTTCGACAGTAGCCGTCTACGAGAATGTACTATACGACAGTAAATTGCTCTTGCGATACTGGCGCCATCGTGCGGTCAGGCTAGGTATTTATCGGACTGCCCTCGTAGAGTATGCTCTCTGAGATATTACTACTACAAACAAACAAAGAAAAACAAACCACACACACACGCACATTTGCAAAACATCAGAACTGGGCTAATTTAACAATGTGGGAATCGGAAAGGGTTGTGGGGTTGTTTTACAGAAAGAGCGCAAAATTCATCTAAAAATGTAAGAATCTGATGCAAAATGGGCTCTTTCTGTCTAAAACGTTCAGCAACGAAATAGGTCGACTTTTCTTCGAATATAACCTGAAAAGGGGCTATTTAAAACACTCTGATGCATTACAACTGCACTCCCATGCACTAAAAGAGCACTCCCGGGTACTTAGAAAAAAAAGTGGGGTCCTGTAAAAAGTGAGTTCCTAACAAATGAACCCATTTGTAGCTAAGAAAGGCAAGATCTGGTACCCATTTGTACGTTTATGCAAGTGCACACACACACACATACACACACTGTAACAAGAGCCGATATTTAAACACAGCCTTAAGCTTTTGCCTTGTTTAGTCAGGGTAACCGAGTTGTATAGTGACGCACGCGCAGTGTAGTTCGTTCGTTCGTTATTTAGATTAACGTCTGTTTGTTTGTATGTAGATTATAGTCACACGACACTTTCGCATATAGGTGACTACTGGACCGATTTATACTGACACCAGCGGGCCAGTTGTTGGTAAAGGGGAAAATAATATGATCACACGTTGACCAATCCGGGATTCGAACCAGCGACCTTTCGGTTACTAGCAAGACGCTCTTACCAACTGAGCTACCCGGCCCCTAGATTAACGTCCCTAGAAACTTTCGCTTATAAGGGACTTTGACGATAACAGGTAACAGGAGATGTGCGCAGTGTAGTGACATCATCCAGCTTAAGTATAGAGCCGAATTTACATCCAATCAGATTTTACATCCAATTGGAACACAGCTAGCTTAGGTAGAACCAATTCTGCCTGATTCAAGCAGCGAGGTAGAAGATTCATTCTGCGTTCAAGCTTAGAGCAGTACACACCTACACTCTAGAAAATCTCTCCACTGAGCAGACTTAGGAAGTAGGGCTTGTTGAAAATTCGATTCAATCATGTTAGCCACGGCCTGACATTGTCAAAAAGGTAAATGAACATAGTTTTGTTTCATTGTGATGTATTTATATTATTGTTGAATTATGTTTGTGAAATTTGCTGTGCTTAGAATTGAATTGTTAGTCCAACGTGGCCTGACCACGTGGCGAACACGACCGGGTTCGACGCCATGTTGTATACCTGATGGAACCACTGTTGTTTAACCTATATGTATGCTTGCAGACCAGTGGTTGTACCAGAGAATGTGTATAATATTAATTATTTCTCTATGTGTATAGTTAGCCATGATTTATATTTATATATGTATAGGAAATTAGAGTGGAGATTCCAGTGGACCACGGACTTAGCAGAATGTTTGTCGCTTATATATATAGATGTGGAGCTAATCACTGAGGGCTATTTCGGCCTTCAGTGAGACGCTCTGCACACACCTATTATATAGGGTTGTGCAGAATTTCGTCTCTTATATGTTACAGACGAGCAGGCTTTGTATCGTGAGCCCAACAAGGCGAAAGACAAGAACAAGTCGTCGCTGAACGTTGGTCTGCAGAGGCCTGTAAAGCACTGAGCTAAGAGAGCCCACCAGTGATTCTAGCCACTAGAAGAAGACTCCACAACAACACAGCGTATCAAGGAAGCACCCACAACGCAGCGCTTCGAATACACAGCTAAGTGCACATTCACTAAGTGCACCAAAATCTGTATCACAGGACCACAGTAGTCCACTCTTCAAGAACTCTGACCATTAGGGCAGAAAGTATCCAGTGCCCGATAAAGATAAAGTAGCTGCCTAGAACATTCAGCGAGCGAACCATTCGAATTGACATTTGAACTTTTAAGTTAGTTTCGTACATCGAAGATCGTGTATAGAGTAGAGGAAATAAATGTGTGATATTTACTGTTATCAAGTGGCTGGACTACATATGTTTCATAGCCGTGTGAAAGCTAGTGTGACAGTGATCTTTTACCATTTTTCTATCTATCTCTGTACCCCAGCTAAACACAGACCGAGCTAAACAAATAAATGTATTAAGTCAAGTCACAGGGAGATTACTAGCGATCCCCAGAGACTGAATACGAGTGGGTAAGAGCATTCCATTGTGCAGAGCCCAGCAACAATAAAACCCCACGTCACACACACACAAACACATCATACATAAACAACACACAAACACAACACACAAACACAACACACCACACACACAAACAAAACAAAACACACAAACACCACACATACACACACACACACACCCAAACACCCACACACGGATATTAAGAATTTAAAAACCCGTTTTCTACCTTTCGTATACTGCTTTAAATCTATTCCGTCAAAATCAAGGCAACCAAAGCCACTAGCTATATGTAAAAAAAATATTTGACATTTAATATGCCATGCTTAACAATGTGAATTCTTTGACGACAGGGGTTTGGCTAGTGGGTGGCGGAGATTGGGAGAGCAGGGGGAAAGGAGTATCGAGGAATATGATAGTAATGAAAACCGGTTTAAGTTATTCATGAGAAATCGATTTAAAAAAAGATGCACCTTAATATCAGCTTTCTCTCTTTCGCTCTCTCTTTTTTTAAATACTGCGTGATTGTGAAACCGTCAAATTCCTATCCTATACTATCCTATCCCATAACTCGGAGGTCGTAGGTGCACCACGGATGATCGTTTAACCAGCGTACTCCATCTTTCCCTGTCCTCAGCAACCCTGATTGTTTCGCTCAGTGTCAAACCAGTCCCTTCTCGAATGTTGTCCTCCCACCTTTTTTTCGGTCTCCCTCTTCTTCTACCTCCTTGCACTGTGCCTTGCAAGATGGTCTTTGCAAGACCTGATGACCTGGTGACGTGGCCATACCATCGGAGTTTCCGTTTTTTCACCGCTGTAAAACCGTCAAATTCATGGGAACAAAATCAGGGCACGATTACAAAACATGGACCTTCAATAATATTCGTCACTCGCGCGGACGAAATTCGAGGTTGCCGTCTCAGCGAAAGCACGGCAGCTGCAGAGAAGCGCCACCAGATAAATAAGTAAAGTTTACCTACATTCTACTTATTGTTGCTGGGCTCTGCACATTCTACTACATTCCCTTCACTGGCTTCCTGTGCAAGCACGCATAGAGTACAAACTCTCTGTTCTCTGTCACAACTTCTTCACAGATTCTTGTCCTTCCTACCTTGCTGATCTACTGTCTGTCTACTCCCCTTCACGCACTTTAAGATCTTCTGCTGACACTCGCACACTCAAGGTTCCCGTCACCCGCACTAAGACATACGGCCAACGTGCATTCGCTTACTCCGCAACTAAGCAGTGGAATTCCCTTCCCTCCCATATCCGCAACATACAATCAACACAAGCATTCAAAAAGGCCCTCAAAACCCACCTCTTCAAACTGCATTATTCAGATTGATTTGTATCCCGCTGCCATTCTCTCATCTTTTGTCTATGTCTGATCCGTAAGTGTATACACGGCTGTAAATATTTATACTGTTTTTCTTCCTGGGCCTAACCAGGCATTTAAATAGCTGTGAATAGGTCTTTGCTATTCTATTTCTGTCTTTTTTGTCATTTGTGCACATAGTTGTAAATAGTCTATTTCGGTCTCTCTTTTTTTGTAATTTATGTATATAGTTGTAAATAGTCTGTACCTTTACTGTTCCGTCTTTGGTGTATTGTAGCAAAAGTGATGTTTTATCGAGTGCATGTATGTAATGATTATATGTAATGACTATGTAAAGCGTGGTGAGTCTGGTCATAGGCTGGAGTACCCGCTATATAAAAATCCGTTGTTATTATTATTATTATTAATATTATTATTATTATTATTATTATTATTATTATTATTATTATTATTATTATTATTACCTAAGAACTCCTCTTCAACACGATCTCTCTAATAAGTTTCCTACATGCAGGATGAAAGCCTTAAGCGATTTATAGATGGACGCGAAAATGCGTTCAAATTAATCTTCCTTTGAAAATGTTTAAAACGGCCGAGTCCGCAAACACAGCATTCTCGACTCCCCTTTACGGCCGAAGCACACGTGCCAACGAGGAGCAACAATGACCAATCTTTTCAACGTTGATACGCGTCGCGCTGTCCGTTTGTAGATAGTGTTCTATTGCTGTTCAACATCCTTTCGCAGCGTTAAAAGCATCCTTCAACGTTGCTCAGCCTTCGGTGCCCGTTTTGTTGATACGTGAACGGACGCCCTTTTTCTCTTCCTCCCATTTATTTGTTTAAAATAAATCAATAAAATGTTTCCCAGGCGCAATCCGTTTCAAGACATTAATGTGTATTTCCATATCTGCTGACCGTCTCAAATCATTCAGGTGAAAGAGCGAGAAATAAAATTAATATATTCATTTCCTTTTTCCTTCCGTTTCTGCTCAATACAATTTCCTCGGAGACGAAAAGCAATTTTTTTAATATTGTTTATTTTCCTTAAATACAACACGCCTGTGAAAAATCAATGACAGGCAGAATCCACGGAAGACAACTCTTGACAAACGGTGAACAAAAGGGCGAACAGGAAGTGGTGGCGTTTGTGCAAATATTCGATTTTTTTTTTTGCTGAACAGCTTTTTCAAACTAATGAAAAGTGACATGTGACAGAACCAATGTTTTTTGGAGTATGGGGGTGGAGGGAGTGGGGTGAGGTGGGTGGGAGGGATCTTGGGGGAAAACTGGATCTTGGGGGAAACTGGATTTTAGGGGAAACTAGATCTTGGGGCAAACCGGTTTCATTCAACAAGATGACAATTCTTAACAATGACAAACACACAGATCAGTTACAAATATTTTGTTAACTGTCGTTTACGACGATGAAATCTTTGTAAAAAAAAAAACAACAACAACAACAAAACCACAATAAAATAAAGGTTTATATCTTTGTAAGGAATGAAAGTTGACATTTACATGTTGGAACATGTAAAAAAACAAAAACTTTTACTATTTCTGAGGCATACATAGAGTTTCAGAGCAAACGAAACCTAATCTATTTATATTTAAAATAAAGGAACCCTCTGTGACCACTCTTTCTCGACAGACCCGTTCTATAATCACAATGAATGTTGCCCCACTAAAAAAAGTAGCTTGCGACCAATAAAAGCAACTTTTGGGAAAGCTGGTCTTGATCTGGCTCGGAAGAGTCCGCTGGACCTAAAGAAATAATCTTGTAATGTAATGTTGGAAAGTATTGTTATGTTTTAAATCAATACATTCCACAGTTTGTGTGTTTGGTAACAGCTACCGCTAGTTACCGTCCTAAACTACGAGGGTGGTCCGATACGTACTTAGCCTACAAAAGAAAAACGAAAATTTTGAAAAAGTGGAGATTTATTTTTCATTATAGTCTCCTTTTAGTTTGATGCACTTGACCCAACGATGCTCCAACTTCTTTAACCCATCGGAAAAAAACATTTTCTCGAGGTCTGCCAAGTAGGCTTCTGTGGCGGCGATGACCTCCTCATTCGACTCAAATTTCTGCCCGGCGAGTTACTTTTTCACGTTTGGAAACAAACAGAAGTCGCACGGGGCCAAATCTGGAGAACACGGTGGATGGGGCAGCAGTTCCTAGCCCAATTCGACCAATTTGGCCGTGGCGAGGGCGAAGATGTGAGCCGGTGCGTTATTTTCTAAAATCCGCGGACACGCCCGCTTCCACACGCGGTCATAATAAAACTACGAGTCCGATCCGGCTGAGATTTCGAAAGTAGCCGTCTACGAGAATGTACTACACAATAGTAAATCGCTCTTGCGATACTGGCGCATTTGGAAAGACAGGACCATCAGTCTACATTCCAAGATAAGGCTGCTGCGCTCCCTTGTCATCTCCATCTTCCTATATGCTTGCAAAACATGGACCCTCACAGCAGATCTCCAACGAAGAATACAAAGCATGGAGATGAGGTGCTACAGAAGACTTCTGGGCATTACCTATACCCAGCACAAAACCAACGACGAAGTCCGACAGACCATCACACAAGCCATTGGACAACACGATGACCTGCTCACAGTGGTGAAAAAACGTAAACTCCGACGGTATGGCCACGTCACCAGATCATCAGGTCTTGCAAAGACCATCCTGCAAGGCACAGTGCAAGGAGGTAGAAGAAGAGGGAGACCGAAAAAGAGGTGGGAGGACAACATTCGAGAATGGACTGGTTTGACACTGAGCGAAACAATCAGGGTTGCTGAGGACAGGGAAAGATGGAGTACGCTGGTTAAACGATCATCTATGGTGCCCCTCCTACCTCCGAGTTATGGGATAGGATAGGAGGATAGGATACTGGCGCCATCGGGCGGTGAGGCTAAGTACTTATCGGACTTCCCTCGTATATCATGGAGTAGATCGTACAGCTAATGTACTGGTGGGCCGTTAAACAGGGGAAATCACTCCTTGTCAGAACAGAAAAATTCAAACTTTAGTCGTTGGTTTCATTGTTTAATGTAATAACAATGCGAATTTTAGGTTACACTCGTTTTCGCCAAAGGTAAACAAAGCCTTCGAATTGGGGTCTTTTTAATAGGTCACCAAAAGCCTGGTTGTGGTCAAGACGTACGGCAATTGTTAAATTTAAAAAGACCGTTGCTGTGAATTCAAATGTATGTGTTCGTTGCACAGTTTGTACAGAGGTTTCTCTGTCTTTTGAGCTTAAAAAAAGTAGTATTGAGTAGTACTTATCAGACATCTAAACACTCATATCCTGTCTGTTCTTGCGTATTCAGTAGGCCTATTTGCAGCAGACTGAGATCCCAGTCTTTCATTGTAGATACTTTTCTCCCTGAAATAATGATTAACATACCAGAAACCTAATAAAAACAGCTGTGGGCATGTGTACATGCATGCATGCATAGAACAAGCTTCTGCCTTAAGCATGCATGGCTCCGCCAAAAATAGAGAGAGAGAGAGAGAGAGAGAGAGAGAGAGAGAGAGAGGGGGGGGAGAGAGAATTTGTTTTGTTGTTGGTTTGTTTTTTAAAGTTGACATTTAAATCGGATAAAGGTCTTAGGTTTAGCCTAATCTTACAAACATGCCATTTAACTGTATGAGCATTAACAATCAATAATACGTAACAATAACTATACTGTTAATAATTAAAACGTGTTAACAATATTTGACACATCAAACTATTCGCACTTTTAAGTCTCACACTCACGTTCGCAACTTCACCGACAGACAGACAGAGCTAGGAAGGATGATTGGGAATGAGAGATAAAGAGAGCGAGAGAGAGAGAGGGGGGGGGCGAGAGGTAATGGTGGGTGGGGTGGGAGAGAGAGATAGATAAATGGAGGAGAAGAAGAAGAGAGAGAGAGAGAGAGAGAGAGAGAGAGAGAGAGAGAGAGAGAGAGAGAGAGAGTGTGTCGGGAAGGAGGATGGATGTAGGGGACGTGGTTGAGTGCTGTCTAAAATGTGACGTCTGATGGCAAAACGCATCGATTATCAACATGGCACGCAGTTCCGCTACACCGCGTAAAATAAAGGGTTTGTTTAGAGTATGGAACTCACTGTAACATTAGGAAAAGCCCCTACCTAGCTCCATGCGGAGAGTGTCAATAAAGCTCAGCTTCAATACCCAGCACTCACAGACACCAACATAACATGCAACATGTAGGTTTCACTTACAGAAGAATACCACTTTACAGAGATTGTCAATAAATTAATCGATCTATCCAATGTCCATTTAGGAATTAAACAAGAACATAATATGATCTATATATAATCAGTCAGTAACGGAGTCATGTTTGCGGGATATACAGTTCATCCACAGCGTTTAAGTCTTCTTGGGAAAGGGGATGAGGTTTAAAGGAAATTTGTGTTGTTGGCCGTAGTAATGTGGGGTCGGGTAGCTCAGTTGGTAGAGCGTCTTACTAGTAACCGAAAGGTACCTGGTTCGAATCCCGGATTGGCCAATGTGTAACCATATTATTTTCCCCTTACCATCAACTGGTTCGCTGGTGTCAGAATAATGTGACCAGTAGTCGCCTATACGCTTCGGTGTCGTGTGACTATAATCTACAGTTACACTTTTTACACTTTTTTGGCCGTAGTCAAGAAATCATTCCCGTTAACAATATAAATCACTGATGTGGGTGGCTGAGCGGCTAAGTGGTTGAGTTTGTGTGTGTGTGAGTGTGTGTGTGTGTTGTGAGTGAGTGAGCGTGTGTTTCTGTATGCATGTGGTGATGTGAGGTGAGGTGAGGTCATCACAAGTTAAACGGCCGAACGTCAGTGACCGCTGACCCTGCCTTGGCCCTGTGTTTGCATTTACAACAAATTGACCATTTTCACATCAACGGCAGATGTTATCGAACTGCCCATGATGTGAACTTGATTAGCCATGGGGACCAATCAAATTGCTCACGAAGTTCCGCAAAGAACGTTTGATAGAGTCCAACTATAATCATCATCATCATCATCATCATCATCATCATCATCATCATCATCATCATCATCATCATCATCATCATCATCATCATCATCACCACCTCCCATGCTAGGCTACACCATAACCCTATGTCGGACTTGCTGGAAACAATACCTTCTCATATAATATATAATAAATATAAGGATCTTTGCATAATAAATATGTGATACACGATTTCCAATAGGGTCGTATAGTCCTCAAGTTACACCCATGAACGGTTACGAGCTCCGATGGCACGGGGTCTCCGGGGACTTGAACCCGTCTCCGCCACAGACAGGCCATATGGCACAGTACATCCCAATTATAGATCATCGACTGTGTGGATCTTGCAGAGAAACAGAAATAAAGATTCAAAATCCTTCTTCTGTGTCCATTAAAGCACCGCCTTTCATTTTCATTTATACTGGATTTTTTCCCTACATAAAACAATTTCTTCAGCCAAATGACAACATATATTGCGTATAGATGTAAATCTCTAGTGTTCTCCTCTTACTAATCTTTCTCGTATCATCATCATCATCATCATCATCATCATCATCATCATCATCATCATCATCATCATGCATCATGCATCATCATCATCATCATCATCATCATCATCATCATCATCATCATCATCATCATCTTCTTCTTCTTCTTCTTCTTCTTCTTCTTCTTCTTCTTCTTCTTCTTCTTCTTCTTCTTCTAGTCCACCCGGTACACATTGGTCGAAGGCTGTCAGAAGCATGTTTTACTAGTCGCCTCAACAGGCGATAAAGCATGCTCTCATGCTTCATAGCACTGCTTCCTACACGCTTCAAGCGCTATAGTGACGGAAAAAGCGCAATTTCACTGTAAATATAATGTTGCTCTACAACATTCCGCTCTTTCCGTCTCAAAAACCCAATTGCCTTGTTGGATTCTTAACTTGCATGAAACCAAGTGAGGACACTATCCGGCGTCAACAAACTGTTCAAAAACATTGCCAAACCGTTCGTAAAAGACAGTTGACCTAGAAACTAACACAGTTTGACCTAATTCGTCCCCTAGAGGAGACGAAACTTACATTTTTCTATTTTCATGAGTTCACTGCAGTGAAATTGCGCTTTTTCCGTGACTATAGAGCTTGAAGCGTATAGAAAGCAGTGCTCTGAAGCATGGGAGCATGCTTTATCGCCTGTTGAGGCGACTAATAACGCATGCTTCTGGTAGCGTTCGACCAATGTGTATCGGGTGTCTAGTCCCACCACCATAGCTCAGTGGTAGAGCGTTCGACTGGCACACCGATGACCCGGGTTCGAATCCCGCGATGGGCAAGATAAATGTGACCGTTCACTGTCCATCTAAGCAGTGTGATTGCTTTGGTGGTTCAGTGTTGATTCAGGTCCATACTCCGTTCTTCCTGGGATGGTTATCCCCGTCTGCCGTGTCGCCAATGGTGGGTGTAAACGTTAAACCTCAATGTTCATTCATTCATTCATTCATTCATCCATTCATTCTTCTTCTTCTTCTTCTTCTTCTTCTTCTTCTTCTTCTTCTTCTTCTTCTTCTTCTTCTTCTTCTTCTTCTTCTTCTTCGCCTTCTTCTTCTTCTTTGTCATTGCCGTTGTCGTCGTCGTCCTGGTCGTCGTCGTCGTCCTCCTCCTCCTCCTCCTCCTCCTCATCATCATCATCATCATCATCATCTTCTTCTTCTTCTTTTTTCTCTTCTTCTTCTTCTTCTTATTCTTCTTTCTCTTCTCCTTCTTTTCTCTTCCATCTCCTCCTCTTCCTCCTTTGTCTTCTACTACTCTTCCCCTCCCCCCCGCCCCACCATCTGTGTGCTTGTTTAGGGAGGTTTTCCGAAGTTTAATCCGTGTTAATGATGCAGAAAACAAGACTATCAGATAACGAGCAAGTGAACTTCAAGTTCCATCAAGGTGCGAGAGAGAGAGAGAGAGAGAGAGAGAGTTTGCAGCAGCAACAGCAGTAGAGAGAGAGAGAGAGAGAGAGAGAGAGAGAGAGAAAGAAAGACAGAGAGAGAGACAGACAGACTGATGGACAGGTAGAGACAGACATAAGAGAGAGGAAGGAAAGGCGAGAAAGACAGACAGATAGACAGAGACAATGACAAGAGGTAGAAAGAGGCAAGACACAGAAGCAGAGAGTGAAGGTGGGGGGTGGGTGGGAGTTGGGGGTGAGCAGCGGCAGCAGCAGCAGCAGCGGTAACATTAGCGCAAGTTAATGTCGAAGCCCATTAGAAGGCGTCTCAGTTTCATAAAATTGCCGTCGGGCTTACGGATTGCAAACACAAACACACTTGACTATGTTGTTCATAAGCCAAGCTGAGGTTGGCTGAAAATGTCAACCATAGTTTTATGCTAGGATCGTCAAATCTTTGGCGATTAAAAAAAACCACAACTCTTTAAAACCGAATAGGGTTAGATGGCTTTGCTATCTACAGACCTGCCTACCTCATGCATTACTGATCAGTAGTCTTCCCTGTGAATTTCAGTAATTTTGCATTTTCCTTCAGTAATTCTACACATATGAGGAAACGCGGTGTTTTCTGAATAACCAAGGTATAAATAAATTCACGGCACGTTTACTACTTAAAAAGCACACAAAAACAGTTTTTAAAAGGATAGCAAAAAGAAGGAAACAATATCAAACAGATTTTAAAATGATTAATTAGTATCATGAGAGACCATGGCATGCAACAAAAGATAAACCTGCACATCCCTGACCCGTTTGTGATGAAGGATAACTGTTCCAAAGGAGTTTTATTTACGTTACCGGTGATTGACTCATATGTCATTTTCATGATAAAGATGTGTAATTCACAGGAATAGGCACTACACATAAATTAATTCAAAGTTTGCCTTTTTTATTTATTTTTTTAAAAAGTTTTATCAGCTGTCAAAAGAAGGACTTGTTACTGTGAATACGTTTACTTTACCTATAACAATAGCATTGTGAGGTTCATTTAATTACAGATTAAATAGACCACACTGGAAAGAGTGACTGTACCCTGTGCAAATTTATATTGTGCCAGCTGCCTGGAGTAGGCACATTTGAGATGGTCCAGCTCTTCTTGCCTGAAATATCTGGTGTCTTCATGGCAAGATTTGGGGACCAGCCGCTTACAGTCGTTTGCTCCTTCATGCCCAAATGATAAGTCAGAATCGCCCACAGAACAGTACAGTATAATTCTGGGCCACGTTTTTTGAAGCCACAAGACAAGGCCAGTTCCTCGTGTAATCCGAAAGAAATACATGATCGTAACATGCAACTGCAGCCTTTTCTTCTTCTTTTGTACTTGAGCAATCTCTACACACTCAGACTCTCCTGATTCGTGGTCTGTCTCATGTAAACGTGCAACTTTAGCCCGTTTAGAACTTTCTCCACTCGCCATTTTCACTCGAGACCAGCGCGACAATTTAAGCTTGTAACGTTCGAGCATGTTCATTGGTTCACGACGTCCAATCGCAACTCTCGAAACACTTGCTCCCATGCAAGGGTGGTTATTCTATCGGGTTCTAGGCCTAGCAGACAACAATTTAACAAGTTTACACGGCTCTAAAAATTGCGTAGTTTTTCGATCGTTTTCTCCGTAATTTTGCATGAAATTTCGTACTCCCGTAATAGAGGGTAAAATTCCGTAAAATTACGGAAGATTACGGAAGGGTAGGCAGGTCTGTATCTACCCCTTCGTATGAAAGTATAAACCGAGGTCCAGTCTGTACACGCACGTATTCCATCGCACGGACTTTAAAGATCCTGACGCTCGTGTCTTAGACGGGTGAGTTTCGCTAAACAAATACACCCTGCAAGCAGTAGGTCTATCTCCCCAATACCCGGCCGCCAAGGATTGTGCTCAACTGTTTAGTCTGGGCGTCAGATGATGCACCTAAAGGTTGCAAGTGGGCGACTCGAGTCGCTTGAGTTAGATCCTTTATCGGCCAGCGCCTTGAGCAGCTCTTGAGATGGAAAAGCGCTATATCAGATGGATGAAATAAATAAACAGACTAAATACATAAATCTAGCGACGAAGACGACGCATAGGAAACAGAAAAGGACGGCAATTTTGGCCTAAAAAATAATTAAATCGGATCGGTTTAGCTGAAAAACGGTTTAATGATTGGATCGTTAAAACTTTGTACGTCAGAGGAAAATTATAAATGTTCATAATATCTAAATGGAAGAGGGAGAAAGTAGGCTAAAGTCGGAGGAATGGAACAGAGAGGGAAAAGAAGAAGGACAATGAAAAAGGAGAAAAGGGAGGACGAAAAGACGAAGGAGGATATAGAAAAGACAAGGGACTGGAATGGAAGTGGAAGTCGAAACCTTTAATAGGGTAATAGCATTAGGTCCTTTGGACCTGTCTTACAGCTAGTCCTTAATAATAATAATAATAATAATAATAATAATAATAATAATAATAATAATAATAATAATAATAATAATAATAATAATAATAATGTTCGTCATTTGTAAGGCGCCTTAGCCTAAGGATCAAGGCGCTGGCCGATACAGGATCTAACTCAAACCGCCCGAGACGCCCACCCGCAGCCTTTGGGCGCATGGTCTGACGCCCGGACAACTGAGCACAATCCTGGACAGCCAGGGATGGAGGAGAAGGACCAAGTGCATGCTGGGTGTGTTCTTGTTACCGGCACTCACCCGTCTAAGACATGAGCGTCAGGATCTTTAAAGTCCCTTATGGTGGAATGCATGCGACACAGACTAGACCTCGGTTTATACTCTCATCCGAAGGAGTAGGAAAAAAGGAGTAACAATGCAAAACAAACAGGCAAAGGAAGAAAAGGAAGAGAAGAAGAAGAAGAAGAAGAAGAAGAAGAACAACAACAACAACAACAACAACAACAACAACAACAACAACAACAACAACAACAACCAAGAACCAGAATAAGAACAAAAACAAGAACTATAAGAGCAAGAAGAGCAGCAACAAGAGCAAGAACAACAACAAAAACAAGGCAACAACAACGACAAGGTACTGAAAATTGTGTTCCTGCGTGCAATAGTAATTTCTTTAATATGCTGTCTCTCTTTTAAAACAATTCTTTTTTTAGTTTTTTACTGGAGTGCTGTACAGAACGGTTGTCAACAAGCAATTAGCAGCAATAGACAATTTCCAGTACTGCCAAAGAAAATGCGCCAACACCATCATATACTTTTAAGCTATACAGACCACTCACAAGCAGATCGCTTTCGAATGGCACAAGTATCGGCACTAACGCAACCTCTCTATTTCTGAAAGGAAGACCAGACATTCTGCACGTAGCTTTTTTATGTAACACCTGCGACTGTTATCAAATTGAAGGCAAAATAGTACTGAAAATAATATAACCACTTTCGGCCTTCGTTCTTCATAGCATGATCTCACAAGACTGCTAACCCTTGACAGAAAATACTACATTACAACACTCGGTATAACGGATACAGCAAGAAATATAAACACGACGAGTCATAAACAAAGAGTTGTTTGAAAAACAAACTACGAGGAAACTGGAAGGTCACGATATAATACTGTATTTGAAAGAGACAACACTCGAGTTTAGAGAGGGATTTTAATAGACATTATAGCCTTGTTATATATAATAACAATGAAAACCACCACCACCACCACCATCACAACAACTACAACTATAGCAATACAGCCACCTAAAACCTTCGCCACACAACTACCACCTCTACCAAACTAGTAACAACATCATCATCATCATCATCATCATCATCATCATATCATCATCATCATCATCATCATCATCATCATCATCATCATCATCATCATCATCATCATCGTCACCATCATTATAGTTGTCGTCGTTGTCATCACCATCATCATCGTCATTAACAACAACAACAACAACTTATTCTAAATAGCGTGAATAACAACAACCAAGTTCAGAGGAATGCAAACCAGCCTTACACTAGCAGCGGGTCTGCTGTGTATCGTCACAGCAAAGGCATAACCAGTAGTATTACAGCAACAAGGGCGGATCAGCAGGTTCACGCGGGAGGGTGCACTTTTTTTTTTTTTTTTTTTTTTTTTGGGGGGGGGGGGGGGGAAGACTTTAAATACATTAAACAACTTATTATTATTATTATTATTATTATTATTATTATTATTATTATTATTATTATTATTATTATTATTATTATTATTATTATCATCATTATGCTGCTGCTGCTGATGATGATGATTAGCATGATGATTATTAGCATGATGATTATTATGAATATTATGGATATTCTGAATATTCTTCTTCCTCTTCTTTTTCTCCTTCCTCTTCATTCTAATTCTTCTTCTTTTTTTTCTTCTTCTTTTTTTTTTTGTTGTCGTCCGTGGGGAGGGGGGGGGTGCACGTGCACCCGTTGCACCCCCCCAAGATCCGCCCCTGAGCAATTACCGGAGAGAAAGAACGAGAGAGAGAGAGAGAGAGAGAGAGAGAGCACTCATTTCCACACTTACCTCAATGACCTTGTTGATGTTGATGCTAAGCGCCAAATGCTTGAATAGCGCAATTAGTTACTCCATACTATCGTACCCTTCAGTGCCCTGAAAATGATAAATCGTATTTAGGCTTATAATAACACAGGGTACCGGTAATCAACTACAATCACGACAACAAACCAAGAAATTAAAGAAGAAATCCTTAAACCAGTTTACTGACAAACTTTAGCGGCAAAAAAAAGGCAAGACTGCAATGAACTGTCAAATTTTGAATTCCTTATGCACTACAATATAATACAAAACAATATAATAGGCCTACAATGCAATACAATACAATAAATACAATACAATGTTTTGTGCTCAATAAAAACACTTGCATTTGGCGAATGAAAGTGCTAGAGGTAGGAAAAAAAGACTTTAAATATCCATTTGAGGTTTAATCAAACTGATTTTATTTTGTATTTTCATATATATTAGGATTTTTTTTCCAAAAAGCTGCTCAATGCGCCGATATAAAAGACCCCAATGAGCATGCCCAAAATAGTGTAGTGAAGCCAGGTTCGAACCCACTTAATGACATGGATCGACCACTCAGCCACAAAACCCCAACTTCCTGGCTCAGTTTTCCAAAGCAAAAGATAAGATAAGATAAGATAAGATAAGATAAGATATTTATTAATCCAAAACAGTGAATTAAAACAACGGTATACAGACATTATTCACGCCATGTAAAATAAAGTGACCGACTTGATGCAAACTTGCGCATTGTAAAACGACTTGCACAACTGAGCCTCATCAAACGTACTTGTACTCGAGGTATGTGTGTGTATGCGCGCGTGGGTGTGTGCGTGCGTGTGGGTGTGTGCATGTGTGTGTGCATGTATGTGTGCGTGTATATATTTGTTTGTTTTTTTTGTTTGTGGTGGTGGTGGTGGTGTTGTTTCAAAGCAAAATGTCGTGATGGACAGGATGTTAAACAGGTGCACGCACACTGAATCAATTGTTATTTAGGCCACGTACAAAACTTCATGTGATGGATTTTTCCAGCTACATCTTGGCCTTCATTTACTCCACAACCCCCCCCCCCCTCCCCCAAAATCCTTATGAAGGATTTTAGAAGCTGTAGAAAAGATAGAAAGAGATGCTATTTACCATGAGAAGTTAGAACCTCCCCACCCTCCACCCCCACCTCCACCCCCACACACAGACGCACACACAGACATAGGCAAACAAACACTTTTTTTTAAAAATCACCATAAGTTCTGAGACTTAGAAAGAATACTATTAATTAAGGAGCACTTAGGCTCTGCTACCTAGTCTTGTAAAATAACAACTTTTCAGCGAGATAAATATTAGTACTTGATTTCCTTTATGTTATACTTGGCCAGTGTTTTACACTTGAAAGTGGTTTTTCATAAAGTTAACATTTGTGTTTTTTTGTTTGTGTTTTTACCTTGAGAGTAATGAGTGTTTTGTTTGTTTGTCTTATGTTAGTTGATTTTATTTTAACATTATCTACATCATGCACACAACTCCTCATGATAGTCTTGTTTTAGCAGTATACAAAAGCCTCAAGAGGATGCTATTTACTTTAACAACACTGTTGCTTTCAGTGCACAGTGTTACAACAGCAAAAGCGTTTAAGAGTGTTGCGTAGACCTTTTTAAAGGGAAAGCGTCGCAGTGCACTCTAAAAGATTGCAGCATTATTGAGTGTGTGTCCGCACTCATTATAGAGATATTTAACAGCTCTGTACACTACACACACGTAAGAGATAATCGTAAAGGTGGAGAAGGAGGAAATGAATGAGGAAGAGGAGGGGGAGTGTGTTGTTGATGATGATGAGAATAAGGATGATTATGATGATGGAGGTAATACACATTGCTGCGATCGGTAGAAAGTATCGCCAAAACTCCCGCTAGCAGCAGGTGAAAGTATTCCCTCCATCCCTTCTTTGGGCTCGCTGCTACCCGCAGATGCGAACCGCACTACTGTTTAAAAGTGACGAAAAGAGCGGAATATTGCTACAAGGGTTCGGGTAAGCGTTAGTTGTAGATCTATCCATAGCCCTAACTCTTTTCTCTACAGAAATGCTCTTTTTCCGTCCCAAAAACCCATTTGCCTTCTTGGATTCTTAAATTGTATGAAACCAAGTGAGGACACTGTCCGGCGTCAATAAACGGTTCAAGAAAATTCTGAAACGGCTCGTAAAAGACAGTTGACCTAGAAACAAATACAGCGTGACCTAATTCGTCGCCTAGAGGAGACGAAACTTACTTTTCCGTTTCTAGTCTTTCACCGACATTGTAACTGAGCAGGCTGCTAACCTCGCCAAAGTATCCCTTCAAGGGACAAGGGACATACTTTGGCCTGCTGCGCAGCGTGTGCCTGGAGTATACTTTCTTTCGATTGTAGCTATGTGCAATGGGTGGATGATGATGATGATGATGACGACGACAACGATGATGTCCACTGATTAAGCTGAAGATAGGCGTCTTCCAGCACTTTCTGAAACACCGCCTATATATTTCTCAGTTCTGTTTAGAAGAGCGTTCCAGGGTTTTTGGACCACAGTGACTGTACAAGTGTAGACCTAAAGGTAAAGACCGGACGCAGATGAGAAAAAAAATTAAGCAACGATGAACAGTCTGCTTCAACGTTGACGAGTATCCCGCTGTTCATGTTTTCTTCTTCCTTCCACACCCTTCCTCAGTGTTGAAGGCGCCAGTCAACGTTCCATATCCCATTTCACTCCCAAGGAAGAAATGTTTCCGATGTTGGGGTTTGGTTACATGTGCGGACGTCGTGGCGCGCATGGGAGTGGAAAGAAATAGAAAGAAATGAGAGCAGGGGACAGGTGGGTGGAAGAGAGTGAAAGATGACGTGGTAGTGAGGCAGAAGCGCAGTTAGATAGAAGCGAATTATACAATTGTTTTTTATTTTATTTTATTGTATGTTCAAATATGTATCGGAGAGATACAATATACCAGGGGAATCATGAAAATAGTCATGTTGGTATTTGCCTGTTGTATGGATACGTTTCATACACGGTGTCCGAGACTCAAGTGAAAGGGAGTAGGCCTCATCTGGTCTCAGCTAAACTGTAAGGAAGTGTGTGTGTGTGTGTGTGTGTGTTTGGGTGTGTGTGTGTGAGTGTGTGTGTGTGGGGTGGGGTGGGGGTGTTGTGATGTGATTTGTTTAACAACACCGAAGAATTTTCTATGTGCAATGTTAGTTGTCATTCGGCTGAATAAACACTGTATTCCGTATTCTGTAGACAGATATCCCCCGTGGGGGTGCCGGGGGTTTCAGTATAAATAGTATCCCCACTTTCTGGAAATTTAGTGCTTTAAATTCCCACTGTCACTGTCTTTCTCCTTTGTTCTTTCTCATTCCTACTCTATTCTATCAATCTACTATACTATCTTCTTCTTCGCTAGACCAGTCACCTACCTTTTTTCTTGAAAACTCTTCCAGGACAAAACTCCTCATTTGTGTGCGAGGTCTGTTGGATCAGCTTAGGAATATTGGATGCTTTCTGCCAAATGGTCACTGGGGCTTCCTATGATGTTATTATTTGGCAATGTAGGCATTTTATATGTATGTGTTTTGTTGATATTGTATATTGATGTTTGTATTCTATTTTGTTTTTGTAAACGGGGGTTCGATAAATTAGAGGATAGCCTCAGCGTCCCCAGCGTGGGATGTCTTTATTGTAAAGTGACCGGCTGGTAGATTGACTTCAGTGTTACCACTAGGGTTGTTTCGGCAGATCTTTTATGCGGATCAGGGATGAGTTCTCTTTCACTTCTCTCGTCCTGATTTGGCTCGGAAGAGTCCGCTGGACCTAAAGCAATAACCATGTAATGTAATGTAGACAGAGCTCAAGAAAGTGTGGAGGTGGGGGCGCGGGGAGCGGGCGGGAGTACAGCGTGCGGCAAGGAGGAGAGCGAG
The DNA here is from genome assembly GCA_036898135.1 of Oncomelania hupensis. Lineage (NCBI taxonomy): Eukaryota > Metazoa > Mollusca > Gastropoda > Littorinimorpha > Pomatiopsidae > Oncomelania > Oncomelania hupensis. The sequence continues at coordinate 28,337,947 of CM072511.1, read as the reverse complement.
GATGATGATACAGTTGGTGGTACCGGGGTAAGACGTGGAGTGGGGGGGGGAGCGGGGTGGGTAGTTAGAGAGATGATGTGGAAGAAAGACGAGAAGAGAGAGGTTAAGATCGGGAGAAAGATAAGAATGAAAACACAAAACGCCTTGTAAGCAGTTTTGCAACCGAGAACACAAAACAGCCACATTCACAAAGAACGACAGAAAGAGACAAAGGAGGGAGATAGACAGACAGACATACGGACATAACAGGCAAAATAGACAGACATATTTAAAAATTACAAGATAAAATGACTTTAGGCAATTACGACAGCAAACTACAAGTTCAAAAACTTTAGTAGATTATAAAAACATGCTGAAGGGATAGGTAAACAATACAGATACAAATCCGAGTCAGCTTGTTGTAAATAAGAGAATTATTTAGGCTAGAAATTACAAAACCAACAGCAAAAGATAAAAACAAAGACCAATAATACTAAGAACAAACTTTCAAACTGGAAATTGAAGCCTTTTGCAACTTTTAAACAATATTTATTACAATATTAGGGATTACGACTTTGGACTATTTAGGAAGAAGGAGAAGAAGAAGAAGAAGAAGAAGAAGAAGAAGAAGATGATGATGATGATGACGATGATGATGACGATGATGATGATGATGATGATGATGATGATGATGATGATGATGATGATGATGATGATGATCCATCCATTTAGAAGAAGAAGAAGAAGAAGAAGAAGATGATGATGATAATGATGATGATGATGCT
>CM072511.1:28214683-28332183 GCA_036898135.1 Oncomelania hupensis | reverse complement strand
CTGCCACGTCTATACCTCGACCGTAGCTCGTCTTAACCTCGACATCAACGCGAACAACAACGTCCACTCCACGGGTAACAAATTTTGGACGCGCTTTGGCCGTGATTCAGCCGTAAAGGGCTGTGTGACCGGGGCTTGCAGTTCAAAACTTTTTGCCGCGTTCGATGCCGTTCAGATTTCTCCCCGCGTCCTGCCACGTCTATACCTCGACCGTAGCTCGTCTTAACCTCGACATCAACGCGAACAACAACGTCCACTCCACGGGTAACAAATTTTGGACGCGCTTTGGCCGTGATTAAGACGTGGAGTGCTGTGTGACCACGGCTTAAGACTGACAACAGAACTCACATACGCGCTCACACAATTCCATAACCAAACACCCAATGATGCCTTATACAGAGATGACTTCACCCTCCTTCTTTGCACACGAATACCGACTCAATTTGGCTTTAGTGATAAAGAAGCAAACTTGTCCTTTTGTTGGCAAATAGCCAAATACAGCTCTTTTGTGGGATGTTACCTCTGCCGTATTGGCAGCATTCATGGAATAATTAACCTCCACCACCAATTCTTATCTAAACGCCAATGCCGGGAATACTTTCTATGCAGATGACGCCCCAACAGGAACTGAATGACCTGTGAGTATTCTTAATTATTACAATTGTTAGTGTTTTTGGTTGTGTTCTGGTAGAGCTTTGGCTTGCGGATCTGAAGGTCCCGGGTAGGAGCCCAGACCGGGGCATTGTGTTGTGTCCTTGGGAAAGACACTTTACTCCCGTTTCCTACTCCTTCGGATGAGAGTATAAACCGAGGTCTAGTCTGTGTCGCATACATTCCATCATAACGGACTTTAAAGATCCTGACGCTCATGTCCTAGACGGGTGAGTGCCGGTGACAAGAACACACCCAGCATGCACTTAGGTCCTTCTCCCCCATCCCTGGCTGCCCAGGATTGTGCTCAGTTGTACGGGCGTCAGACCATGCGCCCAAAGGCTGCGGGTGGGCGTCTCGGGCGGCTTGAGTTAGATCCTGTATCGGCCAGCGCCTTGAGCAGCTCTTGAGCTGGTAAAGCGCTATATAAGAACGATTAAAGTAAATATAAGAACGAATAAATTAAATTAAATTAAATTCTTATTAGGTTGTTGTCGTAAATGATGAGGATGATGATGTTGTTGTTGCTGTTATTGTTATTGTTGTGGTTCTTTTTTTAAATCTTCTTCTTTTTCTTCTGTTATTATTATTATTATTATTATTATTATTATTATTATTATTATTAGATAGAAGCATTTTTTTCCTCCTCCTCCTCATTATTATTATTATTATTATTATTATTATTATTATTATTATTATTATTATTATTATTATTATTATTATTATTATTATTCTAGTCCTCCTCCTCATCCTTCTCCTCCTCATCCTCATATAGAAAGAAGCATTGCACACTGCTTCTCTACCCTCCATTCTCGGTAGAAGTAAGCCTATTAATTAGCAGTACATGTACAACATGCTGGCGCTATTCTAAGACGTACACATAGATCATACAAAAGCAGTGGCCAGTTCATTTTAATAGTGCACAACCCCATACACAAAGGACATGCTTGAGTTCCGGAATAGCGAACATTTGCTGTATGGGAGCTGCCAGGTTACGAAGGGGCGAAAAAAAAAGTACAGGTATTCCTTTTCTCTCACCTGTGCAGCCAGGTTTATTTTTCGGCAAATGGCACAGGAGGGGAACAAGAACGGAAAGCAGGCTTCTGATACAGAAGACGAGAGAGAGAGAGAGAGAGAGAGAGAGAGAGAGAGAGAGAGAGAGAGAGAGAGAGAGAGAGAGAGAGAGAGAGAGAGCGTGGGTGATAGCTGGCTTCAAAGAAGGAAAGATAGGGCACAGAGGGCAAATGTTGCGATGTGATTAGAAGAAAGAACGGGTGCGAGCGAGGTGGAGATGAAGGTAGAGAGAGAGAGGGGCGGAGGGGAGATAGAGGGAGAGAGAGAAAGACAAACTGACTGACAGAGGCAGAAAGAGAGAGGGAGAGAGAGGGAGGTACAGACAGACAAACAGGAGAACCGAGAGAAAGAGAACAAAGATGGAATAAGGAAGAACAAGCCTGAACGTGGGATGTGGGTTAGGGAGGAGGAGGAAGCGGGGGGTGGGGGTGAGAGAATGGGGTTGAAGGGAGTTAGGGGGACGGGGTTAGAGAAAGGGAGTGGAAGGGGGGAAGGTAAACGAGGGTCAAAAGCTGGTTTTCGATTCAGAGGAATAGACCAAACAAGAGCGATGTATGGGTGATTACAAACTTAAGGTGAATCTGAGGTCATTCCCCCCACCCCCCCCCCACCTAAAATTTTACTCTATAAATATTTCATATATAAATATAGATAGTATGGTCTTACAAGAGATCATTAATCTACATTACTGAATTAAATGGAAGAGCAAACCTCTCCGATGGGACATAAACCGATACGGAGGCTGCCCTCTCAGTACCAGTGTCCTCAGTTATCCACATAGCATGAGCTAGGTGTTATACTTAAACGCCAACTTATTAGTTGCGATAATGTGTTAGAGGTGCAATTCTGATTCTTTAATGTATTTTATTTTATTACGTTTTAATTTAGATACCCATGTGGGTATGCGTGAGTATGCGTGTGCGTGTGGGGGTTGCGAGTGGGCGTGTGCCTGTGCTTTACTCCTTAAAATAACTTCCTCTATTAGAGTATTTTAATGTTTTAATGTCCAGTGGAAGGTTGTTTGTTGTTGTAGAAGGACTGAATGTTTTACCGCATCACCAAAACAAAATCCTATGTATTTTGAATTCATTGGGTAATAAAGTGTCTTGACTTGACTTGACTTGACTTGAATGTGGGATTGTAGACAAGAAGACGGAAAGCATTGGGGAGAATGAGCTGAATATCAAGAAGACAGAGACCGATAGGGGAAGGCTGAGGTTACTGTCAAGTTGAAGCGTTCGATTTCTTTTTGGAGGAGAAGAAAACGTCTAACTATCCAGATTAGCTTTAGTGTCTTTCTTCTTCATTTCCTCCAATGTTCTGTGCTAGCTTTTCATTGAAGAGGATTTGATGAATCGCAACGTCGTCTCACTCACTACATACGGGGTTTTGAAGCTTTGACTTTGTCATGTAATCTCGAAGTTCTCTGTTCAAAGTTAGCAAGGAGACACAGTAAACTTGGCATAAGAAAAATGGCCTAAGAGTAATATGGGACTTTTCCTCTTTCACTCTCAGACACGTCTGCAATGCCTGCCATTACCATAATAACGCAAGATAAATACGCATCGCTTCCGATATTGCCCGGGTTGAGCTCGTGGGACGTTAGAACAAGATTTATTTGTTGATATTCCGTTTGTAAGATGCAGAATGGCCCCCGTAAAGATCTATAACCCCTGTCACAAACGACCCTCTTGCCTCCCTTTGTACTTAGTTTTCTGCCGTTAGGAGGCGCCGTGGTTCCTTGAATTAGATCAAAAAAGCAAAGTGTATACCAGCAAGAAGGGATACAATAAAATACAGACGACATTATCTTAGGAGGTAATGGTGATGAAATGAAATCTACAGGGTATGTTTTGTAGTAAGCTTATATTACCTGATAGTGAAAGTGAAAAACAACATAGTCAAAGTACACACTAAGCAATATCATCCTATCATATTCTATCCTATCCTATCCCGTAACTCGAAAGTCCTTGAGGCACCACAGATAATCGTTTAACCGGCATACTCCATCTTTCTCTGTCTTCAGCAACCCTCATGGCTTCGCTCAGCGTCAAGCCAGTCCATTCTTGAATGTTGTTTTTCCACCTCTTTTTCTGTCGTTCTGCCTCCTTGCACCGTGCCTTTCAGGATGTTTTGGTGACGTGGCCATACTATCTGAGTTTCCGGTTCTTCACCACTGTTAGCAGGTCATCGTGTTGTCCAATGGCTTGTGTGTAGCACCTCATCTCCATGTTTTGTAATCTTCGTTGTAGGTCTGCTGCGAGGGTCCATATTTCGCAAGAGTCCAAGAAGATGGAGATGACAAGAGAGCGCAGCAACCTTACCTTGGAGTGTAGTATGATGGTCCTGTCTTTCCAAATGAGTTTCAACCTTGTCAGGGCAGCAGTTGTTTGTGTTATCCTGGAGAGGACTTCCCGACGGGACTAATTTGTCTTGATACAATTGCTCCTAAATATTTGAAGCTGTGTACCGTGCTGAGGGATTGGCCTGGGGCTTCGATGTCCATGTTGATGCCATTGGTGTTGTTGGTCATCATTTTTGTCTTCTCTCCACATATTTCCATTCCAAAGGCTCTGGAGGTGGTGTCAAGTCTCTGTGCCAGCTGTTCAAGTTCTTGTTCCCCTCCAGTCCGCCCATCAATGTCATCCGCAAAACGGACGTTGGAGATTGCTCTACCCTCTATGCTGACTGTGCCTTCATGATCTGTAAGGGCACTAGAAAGATGCGCTCCAGAAAGAATTTTGAAGAGTGTTGGCGAGAGTTAAGTAGGCAATACTAAACAGTATTCATGTGCTTCTAAACCCAGGGCCGGATCACTTACTCTTGGAGGGGGGGGGGGGGTTCCAAAAATTTTTTAAGGGGTTAGGGGTGACAAAAACGTGTCCGCTCGAGGAACTTGAGTAGAATGAGGAACGTTTTACTTACCACCAGTGTCAACTAAATTAAGAGCTTTAAAAAAAACCTCCGTCATATATATATTTTTTCTGACTGAGTGAGGTACATCGAATGGCCAGAGGGGGGAGGGTTCCGGAACCCAGGAACCCTCCCCCCCCCCCCCAGATCCGGCCCTGAAACCTACGGACATCTACCATATACCCTGTCTTTCATCATAAACTTCACGATTATCTTGCAATACGAGTTAGGTTATTAATATTTTTAAGTGTCATTATTAAATCATACACTGTCAGTTTACATTGACATGTATCCACACGTGAGACTGACAAAAGTATATGTTTAATAGACCTAATTTTAAAACTATCTAAACCGTAGTGCTGCTTTCCCTGTTTTAAAAAATGGATTTGCGTGGCACTGTTAGTGTTATTAAACGAATACGCCAAAAAGCTAGTTGTTTTCTATAAGTTCGAAAGTACAGACATTTTAGACAGTACAGACATTATCAGACTATGAGCCAAAAGGTTGTAAGTGGTCGGCTCGGGCTGCCTGAGTGAGATCCGGTATAGGCCAGCGCCTTGAGCAGCTCTTGAGCTAGAAAAGCGCTATATAAGACAGATTAAATAAATAAACACACAAATAAATACCATAGACAGTCTTAAAGGTCAACCACAGTGCTCGGTCAAAAAGTTTCTGCTGAAAGAACTTTACTAAATAATACCAGATGCAAAAAATTCGGTAAGCAAAGCTCTACCGTTTAATAGATATCGATCACTGAAAGTGGGATTTCCTACCTGTAATTAAGAGTAAGGGAAGTAATAATCTAAAACGCAGCTATCGCTGATCTCCCCTCGCAGTGACGTCAGCAGCTGAATACAATGGCCGATTGCGAAGAAGTTACAAGCGAGACAAGCAGTGTTTCTTCACTCGATCTGTCGTGTTACAGCAGTGCTCTCTTCTGTTAGAAACGAATTCGACCCCCGAGTACTAATTGTAATAATAAACAAATAATTATACGAGCTAGACCAGTGAATACATACCCTCTTGCGTTCCCTTTTCTGAAAAGCTGCGGGTGGGTGTCTCGTGCGGCTTGAGTTAGATCCTGTATCGGCCAGCGCCTTGAGCAGCTCTTGAGCTGGAAAAGCGCTATAGTCTATAAGAACGATTAAATAAATAAATAAATAAATAAATAAATAAATAAATAAAAGCTCCTCTGACTTTCCTGACACGCGGCAAACTGATAGCAGACGATGGATGTGTAGTAGCCACTGTGACTGTAGTTCACAGTTGAAGTTGAAGCAGTACTAGTAGGCCTACTACTAGTACTAGTAACTTGAATCACTGTTGCTGTTGTTGAGGCGCTTGTTGCAATGGCACACGGCCTTTGGATCGTTGGAACAGAACCAGGCTTTAATGTCTGTATTGTTTTCATCTCAAAGCTCCGCATTAATTAAAGTGGCACTTGGGGGGAAGCAGTCTTCAGCGAAGTGTTTTGCGCAAATTGCTTACTTCGGACCGAAGTTTACACGCTTTTCCTGCACGAATCTCACCCACTTATTTCGCACTTCTTCGTTTTTTGGAAACGTATGCAATGTTAACCCATCCGCTTGTTTGTTTGTACAACCCGCAACGGCACAATATAGGCCACTGCTCTTCGTTTTCCTGCGTTTTGATAGAGAGGGGGCACTATCGGACTCCATTATTGTCTACAGGCATTGACGTCACGAGCCATGTGGTCACGTGAGCGGGCTTTTCGAAGGTGCAAAAGTTTATTCGAAGTAGATTTTATTAAATATTTTAAAAAGGCAGTATTTTTCGGAAAAAAATTGTTTGGCATGTGACTTCTTTTATTATGTAGATATTTTGTGCTCAGTTTTATGTTTCAATGATGTTGACCTTTAAGCTATCCATGAAAGATGAATGTCAACAGCTTAATAGCTGTAGACCGCGATGCTGAGATAAGATTGTAGCTAGCAGTATAATTAATGGCCTGAACCTTCTAACCTTGGCAAAATGCATCACTCAATCTAAACTGATAGTGACACTTGCTTTCCTTTGTTAGACGCTGCTTTAAGGGGATGCAGAAAATGTTGAATGTGTGTGCGCCTGCGTTCGCGCGCGTGTGTGTGTTTGTGTGTGTGTGTGAGATTGCAGTTACATGTTAATTTCCCAATTATGTTATGTTTTATTAATTTATTTTATTCTGAACTTCTGAATAATGGACCTAGCTGCAAGACAGGTTCAGCGGACCCTATGCTATTAACTTAACTAAATGTTTCTCTCTCCCTCCCTCTCTCTATGCGCGCAAAGTCAAGTGGGTGGAGGAATGGGGAAGAGAGGGAGTGCAATCCCTGTTATGTAGGCCAGCGATAGTGTATCTTTGGCGACTGCGCAGAAAGTAAGGATAATAGAAATTAAGAAGTGACGGAAGAACAGAGCTAGAAACTACCATGTAATTTACAGTATAGTAGTACAGCTAGCTGGCCATTCAACTTCCTTACAAGGTCACAACCTACTCACCACCATCTTTCACAACAACAACCAAATAGAAGAAGAAGGAGAAGGGGCAGGAGAAAGAGATGGAGAAGGAAGGAAAAGACTAGAAGAAGAAGAAGAAGAAGAAGAAGAAGAAGAAGAAGAAGAAGAAGAAGAAGAAGAAGAAGAAGAAGAAGAAGAAGAAGAAGAAGAAGAAGAAGAACAACAACAACAACAACAACAACAACAACAACAACAACAACGATAACAATAACAACAACAAAAACAACAACAGCAAGCGAACGATAGTAGTAAAATAGATTAAAAGGACGACAACAAGGCCGGAAAAAAGGATAAAAAAAGGAAGATTGGGGAGCTAGGAGGAAAAAGTACGCAGAAGAAGAACAAGACGATGACGACCCAAACGAAGAAGAAGAAGAAGAAGAAGAAGAAGAAGAAGAAGAAGAAGAAGAAGAAGATGATGATGATGATGATGATGATGATGATGATGATGATGATGATGATGATGATGATGATGATGATGATGATGGTGAATAAGAAGAACAACAACAACAACAGCAACAATAATAAAAACAACAATTACAACAACAACAACCACGATGGTGACCATAGCGTCATGACAAGAACTGCAATAAAGACGAGGAACAATCACCACATCTTTTGCAGCATCACAGTTAAAAAAACAAAAACACGACCTCAACTTTCCATCTACGGTTCCCACTTCTAATGTGCTACCGTGGGTTTCAAACTACGCTTCAAATTACAATAATTATGTTTTATCGCCTTACCTTTTTCTTTTGGTACTGTTTTGATAGGAATTCTGAATACTCATTGGTAGTAATAATACTGTTGCAGAATTATGAATAGTCATAAAAATCCCATATACGTTCCTGTCTCGTCAGAGAAACGGCCGAATCAATATACTAGTATTGGTTGCCATAAGATAAGCTAAGTAAACCCGCCGGCCATTTAGCCTGTACGTAATGTGGCTAGACCAAATATTGCCATTTTTTTCCATTTGTCTGCCCGGTGCAGTATCCATCTCTGTCCTGCCCTGTCTGAGATTCTGACAGAATGGCTTTCCTGCAGAACCGAGATGAGGTCGCTTTGGGCATTGCCTTGTCATGTATAGTTCGCTTTATTTTCGTGACCTCGGACTTGTTTGTATGTACTCTCTGTTACAAGACCAAAACATTGCTCATTTGTGTAGATTCAAAAATTAGTTTTACAATCAAATCAAAACTGGGAATATGCTACTAGACCAGATCTAATATTTGAAATTAAGCATATAATACATGAAATTACTAGCAGAGGTACAAATGTTAATTTTTGTTGTGTTCCGAAGAAGTTAAAATGTTAAGTTATGATCTATGCACCCTTCCCGCCACTGTCGGTGTGTGTGGGGGGGGGGGAGTGTATGTGTGTGTGTGGATGTGTGTGTGTGTGTGTGTGCGTATGTGTGTGTGTGTGTGTGTTTATTCACCTCCCTCCCACCAGCGCTGCGATCATGCCCGTCGGCGTGGAGATATTTACGCGCTTTATAAATTATTCATTCATTCATTCATTCCGTCTCATTCTGGCTTGTACTGGAATGAACAGTGGGACAAACTTGCCAAAATTGGAGCTAAAAATACAAATTCGATATGAAATTGCAATAATACATTTTCAAGGCATGAATTGGTTTCATTAGTAGAAAGACATTTTCAAAAATCAGTAAACAAACATAACATTTTATCATGTAGTAGAAATATTTTAAAAATCATATATAAAATGCGTTTGAATTCATGGAGCACAAAATACATTACTGATATTCATTGTATATGCCAGCAAACAATGTCTGTACAACATTTATTATTTGAATGTACAACATTATTACCATTATACAAAGCAAATAATGTTTTGATCAATGAAACCGATAGTATCACAGATATTTTATATAATCATACATTTATTGAAAAAAATCGCTTACATTATCTTACATACTGATATAAAAAAAACATTTTTTGATTAAGTACATAAATATGTGTTTATGTTTATGCATGTGTATTTGTGTGTATGTCTATGCATATATATGTTTGTGAAAGTCTAATATCATTTTATCAATGAAAAGACTTTAAATAAAAAATCTGATCTGATCTGATCTGACCAAAAACATTGCCCGTCGCCACCCTCACCTTCATCCATTCATTCATCCTGACATCCACACCTATCCTATCCTATCCCGTAACTTGAAAGTCGTTGGGGGCATTAAAGATGATCGTGTAACCATTTTTCTCTGTCCCCAGCAGTCCTCATGGCTTCACTCAGTGTCAAGCCAGTCCATTCTCGAATGTTGACTTCCTACCTCTTTTTCTGACTCCCTCTTCTTCTGACTCCTTGCACGGGGGGCCTTTGCAAGGCCTGATGCTCCGATGACGTAGTCATACAATCAAAGTTGTGTGTGTGTGTGTGTGTGTGTGTGGGTGTGTGTGTGTGTGTGTGGGCATGTAGAAACGACGTTACAGTGACACACTCATGGAACTCCACATGGTTTCTTTTGACTTTTTTGGAAGGGCGCCCTATTTTGACGTCAAAATAGTTCCCCGCTGAGTTAGAGCTGTTTTAGGCCTAGGGTTAGGTTAAGGGTTAGGGTTAGGGTTTGGGTTAGGGGTTAGGGTTAGGGATAGGTTCAAAAATTTGAAAATGTCAAAATAATGTCACGAAAATGAAAAGTGTGTCAAAATAATCCCTGTTGTTTTCACAACAGTCATCAGAATGTCGTTTTTACAAAAATGTGTGTGTGTGTGTGTGTGTGTGTGTTTTTTTTTGTTTTGTTTTACCATATCCATCCCTATCTCTCTGCAATTCTAATACCCACAAGCCCCCCTTCCTTACAGAAGAAGAAGGAGAAAAAGAAACAGAAGAAAAAGAAGGAAGAGGAGGCGGAGTAGAAGTTTTTTTTTTCTGTAGAGACAAAATGTTGTCTTGGCGGGAATGTGGGGAAGAGGGATGTGAGAAGAGTTTGGGGAGGTGAGGGGGTGGGGCATTTCCTTTGACAGTTTAGTACAAAAATTAGTCCTCCCTAGAATTGGAACACAGTCTGTCGACTCTTAAACAAGACAGCCAGCTGTGTTAGACAACTGCTACTTGCATGAATCGAATCTGGCTCCATCTAGATCTGCACACTGAGCCTGAGCGTTGAGGTTTAACGTCTACACCCACCCACCACTGGAGATATGGCTGACCAGACGAGGATAACGATCCCAGGGAACAAGGGGTAGGGACCTAAATCAACACTGAACCGCCAGAGCAATCATACTGCTAAAACGGACAGTGAAAAAAGCCCACGTTTGATTTCGCCCAACACGGGATTCGAACCTGGGTCATCGGTTTGCCAGGCGAACGCTCTACCACTTGAGCTAAGGCGGTGGGACAGCTCTCACATGGCGCAGCAATCCTTTTATACCACACACAGCTACTGAGGAGCTCAATATTCTACAGGGTGTTCCAAAAGTCTTGGGCACATTTTGACATTGAATATTTCCGAAACTATTAAGGATATAAAAACGCATCTGGTAAATTCAGAAAGCTTGTAAATCTCAATTTTTACATGGAATGTTCAATGTGAGCACCAATGGTCACACGACACACATCAAGCCGATAGTCAAATTCTTGCCAAACGCGTCCCAGCATTTTCTGGTTGAGTGAACGCCATTAATGGGTCTGAAAAGAAATAAAAAAATCAACAGCTTTACAAAAAACTTAATGTAATTAGCTTTAAAATGGCACAAGTTTTATCTTACTACCATTCATAGTAATTGAGATATGGGGACTTCAAATGTGCCCAAGACTTTTGGAACACCCTGTATTTTGTGCCATTCGTTCAGCTGTCTGGTTAATGTAGTAGCCTATCCTTTCTTCAACGTGTCTGCGAGTCTGATTTAAAAAAAAAAAAACTTTTTTTTTAAAGGGTGGTGGCACGAAATGACTAAACGTGTGGGATGGTTCCTTAGCTTCTATATCGTCACGTTGGTTTTAGTGTAATAGCAGCCTACTATTCTTTAGTGTAATAGCAGCCTACTATTCTAATCATTCTAGATTAGTTGCTTTTGAAAGTAGGCTTATATAAGTACCGTGTTGTGAGATCAGATAACATATTCGTCTGGCAGCTGCAATAATTATGTTTTCTCCCTCCTGTCTGAGATTTCAACAAAAAAGGCTTTCATGCGGAGGCAAGATGACGTCGTGTTGGGACATTCCCTTATTTGGTGGTTTAGTATAGAAATGTAATGAACTTTTTAGGTTTTAACGCCCAAACCCACCCTCGGCTAAAAGGGCAGACTGGGATACCCATTTATAGGGAAGACGTGTAGAAATGACCTAAATCAACAATGAACCACCGCAGCAATCATATTGCCTTCTAAGAGCAGAAAGGACGGTGAACAATTGCTATTTTTAAACGTTTGCCCACCACGGTATTCGAACCTGGGTCAATCGGTGTGGCAGGCGAACGCTCTACCACTGAGCTACGGATGTGGGACTTTAATAGCTTACTGGAGTAGTCCGTTTCAACTTCATTATATTTAGCCGTTCACTTTCTGAGCTGGGAACCAAACAGTACATCTTGCCAAACTTTTTTTTTCCCAGGTGCTACGGCTCTGACCACTTGCAAAACAAGTTTTTACTTAGAGGGAGGCCATTTTGGAGACTAGGCCTATCTAGGACATAAGACAAGAGACTATGTATTCACCATGTTAAAACGTTACGAGGATCTTGGCGTGGCACGGCGACAATGAAATCAATCAACATCACAGTCCCAACATCAGTACCAGTATCAAATGTATGAATATAATAATAATAACGGATTTTTATATAGCGGGTACTCCAGCCTATGACCAGACTCACCACGCTTTACATAGTCATTACATATTAATACATGCACTCGATGAAACATCACTTTTGCACAATACACCAAAAGCACACACACAAGGTACAGATATATAGTACACAGTTAACACACACTGTAAAAAAAAGACAAAAATCAACATTTACACTATGTCACAAATGACAAAAAGACAGAAGGTGGATCAAAAAAACCTATTCAATGTATTTATATAAGTTAAAACATTCCTTCGTGTGATTTAGCAACAAATACCGTCTTCTTCATCTTCTCGCTCTTCTGAATCAGACTCGTCTTTCACTTCTGAATACTGGGATGGAAAGTGAATTGGAAAATGTAAATAATAATAATAATAATAATAATAATAATAATAATAATAATAATAATAATAATAATAATAATAATAATAATAATAATAGCAGCAGTAATAGTAGCAGTAGCAGTAGTAGTAGTAGTAGTAGTAGTAGTAGTAGTAGTAGTAGTAGTAGTAGTAGTAGTAGTAGTAGTAATAAATTTAAAAAAATAAATAAATAAATAAATAAATAAATAAATAAATAAATAAATAAATAAATAAATAAATTAAAAAAAAGAAATAATAATAATAATAATAATAATAAATACAGACTTCAAGAATGCGTTTAACCTATAGGGTAGGTTGAAGACAAACACAGACAGAGGCAGACAAACAAACAGACAAACAGGCAGAGAGAAATAGAAAGAGAAAGACAGACAGATACAGAAAGACAGAAGAGACAAACAGACAGAGTCAGAATGACAGAAGAGACAAACAGACAGAGACAGACAAATAAATAGAGACAGAAAGACAGGCAGAGGCAGAAAGACAGAAAGAAATAGAGACAGAGAGAGGCAGGCCGGCAGGTAGACAGACCGGTAATAAAATTAATATTCCTTGTTCGACAAACGGACAAAGCACAACTTGTAATAACTGCCTAATGAAAAACGGCAACGTCTCTCCATTACTGGGACCCCGATAGCCCAGTTATTGGTGGTACCAAACAAATGCAATCAAGATAACCTGTTTTACAGTTCAGGGGGAGGGAGGGGGAGTGTATGTGAGTGTGCCCCTGTGTATTGTGCTGTGCTGTGCTGTGTGTGTGTGTGTATGTATGTGTCTGCGTGTATGTATGTGTGTGTGTTTGTGTGTATGTATGTGTCTGTTTGTATGTATGTGTGTGAGTGTGTGTGTGTGTGACATGCATTGGTGGTGAGGTTGCTGCAGTCTCTTGTCATCTCCGTCTTCTTGTACTCTTGCGAAATATGGACCCTCGCAGCAGACCTACAACGAAGAATATAAAACATGGTGATGAGGTTCTACACACAAGCCATTGGACAACACGATGACATGCACACAGTGGTAAAGAAACGGAAACTCCGATAGTATGGCCACGTCACCAAAACATCAGGTCTTGCAAAGACCATCCTGCAGGCACGGTGCAAAGAGGCAGAAGAAGAGAAATACAGAAAAAGAGGTGGAAGAACAACATTCGAGAATGGACTGACTTGAACTTAGTGAAGTCATGAATGATAAAGAGCGAGTAATAGCCACACAAAGAAACAGTGTAAAACAGGACTGCTTGTAGATCTATGTTTGTATGTTAAAGAGTATATGGTCTAAAATAAAGTGTAAGTGACAAGGCATTAAAATAAATTATTGAATTGAATTGAATCATGAATTGAATGGAATTGAACTGAAGCGTAACACAGAACCAAGCAGAACAGCAGGAGTTGTTCAACCCCAATGGTATGGCAATAATAATGACTCGATAGTCCATTAATGAGGCCCGATAGCCTAGTTCTAGTTACTGGTTCGAATCAGGAAACGGAATAAGCCTTACAGTAGTATCTTGTTCTGACAATCGCTCATAGAGATAACAGGGTACAATGCTTTTTCTACATCCATTTTCGACTAGAGACACCACTCTATACAACTCCAAATGCTGGAAGGGAATCCAGGCCGAATAATGAAGATGGCTTATTTTGACAAGCGAGGTAATAAGTCCCAGAGAATCGTGTTTATGAATAGTAAGCACTCCGGTCAATACGGTTTACTGAAACAGGATCCCACTGCGTGACACTTTGTGGTTGCTGCTGCTGATGATGACGATATGGTGGTGGTGGTGGTGGTGGTGAGGATGATAAAGGATGATTATGAGGATGATGATGATGATGATGATGATGATGATGATGATGATGATGATGATGATGATGATGATGATGATGATGATGATGATTGCAATATTGGCCAATAATATTGTGGACGTTGTGTAGCATATTTGTGGACAAGGAGGAGGCAGACAGCCTGAACACTAAGCAGCTAAAGCCATGGTCACACAGCACTCCACGTCTTAATCACGTACAAAAAGTTCGGAAAATCTGGTGGACGTGGTCGTGCGTGGTAATTTTCGGTCAATTTTGCTTTGGCGGTGCTTTGGACGGCTGAATCACGGCCAAAGCGCGTCCAAAATTTGTTACCCGTGGAGTGGACGTTGTTGTTCGCGTTGATGTCGAGGTTAAGACGAGCTACGATCGAGGTATAGACGTGGCAGGACGCGGGGAGAAATCTGAACGGCATCGGACGCGGCAAAAAGTTTTGAACTGCTCAAAATTTTAGCCCGCGCACAACCACGGGTAACACACGCGGTAAAGACGTGCAACACACGTGAAACACGCGTGGTAATCCGTGTTACGGCAGTGATTAAAACTTGGGGAGACGCGGTAAGACGCGAAAGTTTAGCGTTCAGTCACGGCCAGAGCACGGTCATTGGACGCATGTACCGCGTTGGAATCACGGGAAATAGCGTGTGTTTAGCGGCTTATCACTGACAAATGGATTTTTCCACGTACATAGCACTACCTAACGACGTCTCGAACATGTTCGAAAGACGTCCTGATCACTGCCTAATCACTTCTTTATCACTTCTGATTTGCGGCGTATAAATACCGTAATTTTCTTATACCTCGGCACGTGCAGTGTCGCCTTTTTCCCTCTCGTGAACATGTGCAAATTTATTTTTAGGCTTACACGTGGCTGGACGTGGTTGCAGTGCTTCAGCAGTGGAACAGCCGCGGACGGCCATACTCCGTCCAAAGCACGGCCAAACCAAAATTGACCGAAAATTACCACGTACGACCACGTCCACCAGATTTTCCTAACTTTCTGTACGTGATTAAGACGTGGAGTGCTGTGTGACCGAGGCAAGATCTTTGCCGCGTCCGATGCCGTTCAGATTTCTCCCCGCGTCCGGCCACGTCTATACCTCGACCGTAGCTTGTCTTAACCTCGACATCAACGCGAACAACAACGTCCACTCCACGGGTAACAAATTTTGGACGCGCTTTGGCCGTGATTCAGCCGTAAATGGCTGTGTGACCATGGCTTTAGGTTGTATTTGTTATGTTTAGACAGTGACTGTTAGCGAGTTGAATAAGGGAGAAAAGAAAGTTTGTGTACAACCTAACCTATCCTATCCTATCCCTTAACTCAAAGGTCATTGGGGCACCACAGATGATCGTTTAACCAGCGTACTCCATCTTTGTCTGTTCTCAGCAAACCTCATGGCTTCGTGCAGTGCCAAACCAGTCCATTCTCGAATGTTGTCCTCCCACTTCTTTTTCTGTCTCCCTCTTCTTCTGCCTCCTTGCACCATGCCTTGCAGGATGGTCTTTGCAAGGCCTGATGCTCTGGTGACGGGGGCCATATCATCGGAGTTTCCGTTTCTTTACCACTGTGAGCAGGTCATCGTGTTGTCCAATGTGTTGAACACAAGGGATAAATCCAAGATGCTATCAATAAACTCCAGCCCATTCTCTGTAGGCGAGACAACTTCATCGTTGGCATTTTAATGCAAGCTTATTTGTTCTCCCTTGTACAACAAGCTAGGGTTGAGCTCTCAAATTGGAAACTGTATTAAGATCTATCCAAATAAGAATAATACATTATGGGAATGTGTCTAAACATCACAAAGATAATGATAATGATGATGATGATGGTAATGATGATGATGATTATGCTGATGATAGTGTGGTGATGGTGGAGGTGGTGGTGGTGTTTGTTCTTCTAACAGGGCTTTAAATTTTCTTTATCTACTTCCGGCTTTGTAGATGATACAGGCGATTTGAGTGTTATATTATAATTATATCTATATCAATACAGACACGGGTGTTGCAAATGTCCTTTTATAGAACATCTTAAAGATGTTCTGCTATTTTGCGCCAGTTTTCGTAGTTTTTTTTTTTTGCCGTCAATACTTCTCTTATTACTACCAAATTCCGATATAATTTGTACCACAAAAAACATGACTGCAACATTGATTTCTAAATCCTTTATTAGAGACAATCCTTGTGTGAATATCAGTTCACAACATTTCATTAAAATTAATTCGGTATTGATTTTCTACATTTCTACAGGCCCACTTACGCTTCCTCCCCCCTCCTCTCTCCCTCCCCCCCCCCCCCTCCATCAAATCCCATAAATTCCAAAATATTTTGGAAAAAAAAGACTACAACATTGATTTCTAATCCATTTATTAGAAACAATCCTTGTATAAATATCATTTCACAATCAGTCCAATGAATTTGGTAAGTCTATCGATTTTCTACATTTCTATGGCCCATGTACCGCCGTCCTCATCATAGTCCTATTTGACTTCCACAAGTCAGGCCCACCGCAGTAGCTCAATTGGTAGAGCGGTCGCCTGGCACACCGATGACCCAGGTTCGAATCCCGTGGTGGGCGATATAAAATGTGGCCATTTTTACTGTCCATTTTAGCAGTATGATTGCTTTGGTGGTTCAGTGTTGATTCAGGTCCCTACCCCTCTTTCCCTGGGATGGTTATCCCCGTCTGCCATATCGCCAATGGTGGGTGTAGACGTTAAACCTCAATGTTCATTCTTCCACAAGCATCATCTTAGTCGCATGCATGCAAACCTGATTTCTGTAAGGGTTTATCGGAGGCGACTGTCCCCTACATAATTTAAGAAACGATGTGTGTTTATCGATTTCCGAGGGTATGTTGTTCATTTACCGCCGTCCTCATCAAGAGTCCCATTTGACTCCACAAGCTAGTCGCATGCATGCGAATCGGATTTCAGTAAGGGTTTATCGGAGGCGATTGTCCCCTATATAATTTAAGAAACGATGTGTGTTGTATCGATTTCCGAGAGTTTGTCGTCCATTTACCGCCGTCCCACATATGCCTCATTTCCTATATCAAAAATGCCAAACGAGGCGCATGAATGTAAAATTGATTTTAATCAGGTTTTACAAGAGCCAGGAAAAGGTCGCCATATCATCTAACAAAGCACCACTGTGATGACTGGTTGATCCACATTAACAAAAAGGTCAATTGTCTGTCCTTTCTTTCTACAGTTCGGTGTTTCTTAGTTTTATCCTTTTATTTTTCATTCTTTCTTTCTTTTTTTCCTTTGCTTCAGTCTTATTACCCACCTTCCTTTCCAAAATGTTTTTTTTTAAATTTCTATTTGTTTAATGAAAATGGAATAACGAGACATGAAATTGAAATGTCACACTTTAATGAGTTTTGTGATTCTCCCTTTGTAAATCATGCGCTCTTTGCAATTATTTGATTACAATCAGTGCCATCATCAAAATCATCGTTGTCTTAGTGATAGCAAGCATCAGCAGCATTGTTTTGGTGTTTTTTTTCAATATGATGATAATGATGATGACGATGATGATAAGGAAGAGGAGGATGGTGATGATGATGAATATGATGATAATGATGATGATGATAATAAGGAAGAGGATGATGATGATGATGATGATGATGAATATGATGATAATGATGAATATGATGATGATGATGATGATGATGACGATGACGATGATGATGATGATGATGATGATGATGATGATGATGATGATGATGATGATGATGATGATGATGACGATGATGATGGACAAGAAAAAAAAGGACGAGGGGTAGGAGGAGAAGGAGGATGATGATGAGGGGAAATAGGCAGAGAAGAAGAGGCAATGGCCCACAACGCTCCCATGCAGACCAATACAACGCCAACCTTCTCCTTGACGCTGACTTTGCCGAGTATCAGAAAGTAGCTGTCATGATTGGTTCTACTTTTCCTATGTGTTTCTGCCCACAGCTACTGACCATCAGACCGCTTGACATCGGCGCCAGACATATCTCCTGGCAGACTGACCACCAATGCAATATTTGCATAGACTGTCAAAAAGGAAAGTTGAGTCCCGCATCAACAAACCCACCCATGGCCTCTGTCTGTCTGTCTGTCTGTCTGTCTGTTTCTCTCTCTCTCTTTCTCTCTCTCTCTCTCTCTTTCTCTCTCTCATCCCTCTCTCTCATACACTCTAATTATAGCCTAAACACAGACATATATCCACCATGCGAAAAAAACAACCAATTATGTCTAAGCAATTGTCCTAACCTAATGACGGTGACGAGTTTTAATTTGATTGTGTGCTATTGCGTCATGCTGGAATGTTCGAACTTGTTCTCGATTGCTGAGAGCCTGTATAAGTAATGCACTGCCTGCTACACAAGACAACTGTTTTTGATATGATGATGTTGATCATTGTTGTCAAGGTAACGGCGTGGTGATTCGTCCTTAACGCTAACCCGCTAGGAAATTAATTTAAGCTTCGTTATTCTTCCTTGTAGGAGTGATTTATGATGATTTTTGAGGCTGATCTCTGAAGTGATTGTTGGAAAGCGATCTTGTATGCAGTGGTTGATGTTTGCTGAATAAAGTTGGAAAACTTTATACGACGACTCCTGCCTTGTTGCTGAGTGAACAGGCTGCGTGGATAAACGAACACGTACCAAGATTCAAGCATCGGGGCTGAATCAACTACTGATAAATAACACGTGCAACAATCAGAAGAAAAAAATCTCCATTCTTCCTTCTGAGAGTATAAACCGAGGTCTAGTCTGTTCACGCACGCATTCCATCGCATGGACTTTAAAGAACCTGACGCTCCTGTCCTAGACCTAGCCAATTACACAAATAAACACAGCAAGCACTAGGTCCTTTCTCCCCAACCCCGGTTGCCCAGGGTTGTGGTCAGTCGTCTGGGCGTCCGACTAGGAGCCCAAAGGTGGCAGGTAGCCTAATAATGTAGATTTTCATGATCTAATGAACACATTTTGGAGTGTGGGGTGGGTTTGGGGGTTAGGAATAAACAAAGAAATTTACATTCACAGTCATAACAGTCTAGAAGCTAATGCTGTCGGAATTAATGCCTAACAAAATACACAACTGAAGTGAGTGCGCAATCTTAAACGTCTCAGAAGCCAATGCTATCGTAATCTAATGATTTTGCCAGAGTCGTGATATATCCCAGAACGGTCAAAGGGATTCAGCCTTGCTTTCATTGACAGTAAGAAGGACATTTACACAGGAAATTATAAGATTGCATTATACTGGCGTCATTATAACAGCATGCAGATGCAGCAGAATCAGCGTTCCCAAATTATACAGCATCAGATCGTCTCAATACAACAACGACATCCCTTAGCATAGCATCGATCAGCAACTCCCTTATTATTAATATAATACAGAAGTAAGCTTTCCTCATTCCTTTCATACATGCAGCACCCCTTTATACAATACATTGCCTTTGGTTAAAACCTGCAGTGACATACTATAAAACCTATAATGACTTTCGCGTGCATACATACATTCAGTGAACCGCTCTCACTGTCGCTCACACACACAAACACACACACATACACAAACGCACACACAAACACACACACACGCACACACACGCACACACGCGCGCGAGCAGCAATATACTCACACAATCAGCGCCAAACTTATTATGTACATTAACACTAGATGAATTTAAATTGATATTTTACAATAAGATATATAACCTGCTGTAGGAGCACTAATTATTAAATGTAACACAACATACTTTTGTAAAAGTCTAAATTTACTTTATCAATGTAAAGGCTTTAAATTAAACTCAACTGAACTTAATAACGGAATAGCCGGATTCTTTAACGTACCGATGACATAGCACCCATATGAAGACTCACACCGCGTATCTGAGCCTGGATAAGGCCCTCTCCATCTCAAAACACCCATTGCAAAAAAAAAAAAAAAGTCGACTCTTGTTAAGAGGAGAAAAACGTCTCGCCTTACCGTCGGGAATCGAACTTTGGTCTCTCTACTCTTTTTTCAAAAGCGAGACACTTACCCACTGAGATGTCCAATCACACCAGTATATATGGGTGGTTTGTGAATTATAATCATGAATTATAGTAATAGGTAAAACGCTTGTACATTATCACACTGACATTGTAATGCCCTGAAGAAGGTTATTAAAAACCGAAAATTTGGCAATTCAAATTGAGTGGATAACATGTTGTCGTTTTAAAAGTGTTTTATGCTATGTGCTATTCTTCTTTATATTAGAAGACAAACATACGACTTTGTGGTGGTGTGGCGCAAGCAGCTGGGTTGATGATATACTAATATATATACAAATATATATATTTGTAAGAGCTACATTGTACACTATTCTATGCGGTATTAGCATCAGCGTCACTATTCTATGCGGTATTAGCATCAGCGTCGTAAGATTTCCATCACGGACAGCCCCGGGAGAGGCAATGGCTCAGAAATTAGATTAGTGTAGGTTTGGGCCTTAAATCAGACAGTAAGTTTGGTTCTTAAATCTATCTCTCAGGGGGACCATTGTTTTCTGCCATCAAAATAATGGCAGTGATTCGCATGTATAGACCTATTCGCTCAACAGTAATGCAACCCTGAGTACTGGAAGAAAATGGATGCAAATTTGCCTCTTATAGATCTCTTATAGAGTGCATGTATTTATATGTAATGACTATGTAAAGCGTGGTGAGTCTGGTCATAGGCTGGAGTACCCGCTATATAAAAATCCGTTATTATTATTATTATTATTATTATTATCTACAAGGCACTGAGAGCTGAAAGTCTGGAGATAACAAAATGTTGAGCTAGAAGAACACACGATAGTGCATAACGAATAATGCCCTGTCTGTTGGCGCCTTCCTGCATGTCTGTCGGGTTGTTTAATAGCCGGTTAGCTAACCGCAGCCCAGAGAAACAAGGTTTAACAATACGAAACCAAAAAGACAACAAACCAGCAAATACATACAGAAATAAACAAATAAAATATGGGTTGAACTGTTGTTTTTGTTTTTTTTTAATGATGGAGAGGGAGGGAGGGAGGGGAAGACGCATTGCAACACGTGGTTGCGCACCAATCCCTTTCCTGCTCTGTACATATGAGGCGCAGAACCCAGCTACAGGGATGGTTGAAACAATGTGTTTTACCTTAAAACTTAAACTTTTTTTTTTAAAGCACGATGATTGTGTTAGAATGGGTTTGATAAATCCAATACAATTTTATCATGACCCCGCTCCTACAAAAAACCTCTGCAAGCAAACCGATTCAAACAAAATGAAAGATTATTCAGGGACAAGGAAAGAACATTTAGGCCTACTAACAAAAGACCGTGCAATAGTGCAGTCTGTTCTTCGTTGCCAGAGTACCTAATAACTCCAGGGAAAAATCCGAACTTTTTTTTTCTCCATTCTTCAAAACCTTCCTACATAAGACCTCAGGAAGCAAAAGCATAGTTTACGCCGAGACTTGCAAAACGAATACCAAAAGAAATCGAGCACAAGCACTTCGTCCGACGTTAGCGAGGCTGTGGTGTACGTTGGGAACCCTCCGATGACTCTTTGATCTGCTCGTGGTCTAATCACACTCGCGTGTGGTATTATGTTCAGTCGGAATGGACCGGACGCACTGCCCGGTGGATCGATTGGTCATTTTAAGCCGTGACTGCATGCTGCATGTAAATTATACACGCTGCTTACTGAGTGTCAGAGAGCCATCAAGCCTAGGCGTATGTGTCTGGTGTATGTTCGGTAGTCTCAGACACTCGGTGTATCTATTACACGCTGCTACTATGAAGGCCATCCAAGAGCCTGTGGTCTTCTATCCACATTGCTGCTTTCGTCTTCGCAGTTCCCGACTTAATAGTAATAATAATACTTTAGAAGTAGTAGTAGTAGTAGTAGTAGTAGTAGTAGTAGTAGTAGTAGTAGTAGTAGTAGTAGTATCATTATTATAAAGGTATTTATATAGCGCTTTTTCCTAATGACATCAGTTCAAAGCGCAGTTCTCACGTATTTATACTTCACTTACAACTGATCCTGTCTTAAATGCGAGATATGCACCAACAATACCAAAACACACGACAACCACAAGACCGGTCCCGTGGGCGCCATACGGCAGCAAAAGACAGGTTATGAAGCATGACTGGAGCACCCCCAACCCCCCCCCCACCCCATCCCGATCATTTATGTGCATCTTGAATTGTCCACTGAATTGGATCTCACGTCAAACCCTTATGTTCCTGTGCTTCCAATGATCAGCTCACTTAGTTTCTCAGAGTACAGAGCATCAACTAACTTGCTTTGCTTCTATGATCTTGTGCTGCTAGTGATCAGATCACACAGATTCTCATAGTAAAGAGCACTAACTAAATGCCTTTGGTTGTCTGCAACAAGTCTCGATCAAGGCAGTAAGGGTCAACGAGTGATGGCCAGTATGAATCAGCAGCCCTTGCAAGCCATGTTAAACCCTAGCAGGGAAGTGATCGGTCACAAGATCTCGTAGATCAGTGGAATGCTACAACTAAGCCTGCGAGTCTAACAAAGCTTTGTCTAGGAAAGCAGTGAGAGTTTGGTGCGGATAGTGAATACTGGGTCCGTCTAGCACCACTATGAAAATCTAGCTGTATTGTATTTAGCAAGGATGTGGGTTCAATAGAATAAGAGAAGTAAAGATATTTGAATTCGGCTCACCAAGATTTAAACTAACTATAACCTTAGCGTCTTACCTTTAAGTTAATTTCTGGGCCATTTAAGTCGGTTCGTGCACGCCACCCGTGGTTCTAGCAGATTTGATCCTGGTTGACAGCGATGAAATTATTATCTTCCATGGCCTTGGGAGCCTACAATGGCTGTGGTAGTTTTTAGGCGGGTGCTTCAACGAGTTGGGATGCCCCTGATCTCTGATACTCAAAGGAGGCCGTGGTCTGTCAGAGTAATGGACATTAGCGCAGTGACTCACACGTCACTCACACATGGGTCACAGACTCGCTGGACAACGGTCAATCTCTGGTCTGGACAGTCATTCACTACACTGGTCACTCACTCATTTTCTGCAATTAACTGCATGTGGCGGAATCTGCCGGCAATCAAGAAACCCAGAATCAACAAGGGGAAATTATGCAGCGCCGGATATAGGCAGGGGACCCAAGAGAGGTTGGGAAACTAGGGATGATGGTGGCAAGGACCTCAGATTATGCAGCGAAACAGGAAAGAGAAGACCATGGGGAGCGCGTGCGGGATAAAGAAGTGGGCTGGTGGATGAGAAGGTGGGGGGGAGAGACGGTTAGATAGTCAGACACAGAATTATTACAGTTAGAATAATAAGAAATGGAGATGGAAGGGCTCAAGCTCGGCAGCAATAACACAAAACTAAACCCAGCTAAAACGGGCGGTGGGGGGGGGGAGGATGGAGTTTGGTGGGGGCTACGGAGAAGAGGTTGGGTAAAGAGAGGGGAGGGGAAGATATGTGGGTGGAGGTAAGGGGAGTAGAAATGCAGACACATTATGAGGCTCGGTTTGCAACAACTAATAGCAGACGGAACAAACTGCAAAACTCAACAGGAACAACGCCGAACCCAGCAAAGAAGACAAGGGGGTGAAGTTGTGGGCTGACGAGTAGGAGATCAGACACAAGAGTTATCAGAAAAGAAAGAAGAAACAAACGACCCAAAAAGAACACGATCTTGAGAGAAGACAGCTAAGGAGACAATAACGAGACTGTAGTGTTTTGAGCTCGGTATTAATAATCCCAACCCTAGCAAGGTCAGACGAGATCGAGCTCAACTGGAAAATGATGTAGCAGTAAGTAAAATGGCGCTTTACGTCCTAAGACCCGACGTGGTGTATACAGGAAGAAAAAAATCAAAACAAAAACAAACAAAAAAAGAAATGACAATGAAAATGCAAATCAAACAGCAACAACAAGAACACAACACAACAAAAAATGTAAACAAACAATTCAAAAGTGTTCAAGCAGCCTGGAAGTATACAACCATGTAAAGAAAAAAACAACAAATTATTTAAATTAGTTTTGCTTTTAATTCTGATTAAACTGTACTCTTTGTTTGCATGGCCCTCCCTTATCGCTCCCAACCCCACCCAAAAACCTCCAAACCCCACCTTCCAGCACCCGTATAACTACCTACCTCTTTGTGTTTTCCGGATTTCGACGTAAATTGGTCTAATAGTAATACGTAAGAAGACCATTTGGGACGCGCAAAAACACGAAATTATAAATTCCTTTAAATACCAAAAGACAATTTGGGACACGCAAACACACGAAATCATAAATTCCTTTAAATACAATTTTAAGCTTCTTTTTTCTTTCCTCATGAAACCTTTTGACTTCAGTGGGATTTTTCCCTGAACTTAGACCGCCGCCATTATAAAGTGGATATGTTAAAACGTATTTCCCAGACATTTTATTGTGACGATCATGAAGTATATAAGGCTGGAACAATACTTGAGTGTTTGGGGTCGACGTTTAGGGCAACAGTTATAAAGGAGAGCTCTCACAAACAGAATAACAGAGGGGCCGGGTAGCTCAGTTGGTAAGAGCGTCTTGCAAGTAACCGAAAGGTCGCTGGTTCGAATCCCGGATTGGTCAACGTGTGATCATATTATTTTCCCCTTTACCAACAACTGGCCCGCTGGTGTCAGTATAAATCGGTCCAGTAGTCACCTATATGCGAAAGTGTCGTGTGACTATAACCTACAAACAACAAACAGAATAACAGAATTGGCAAGTCAATGCCAGGCAAGGCAAATTTATTCCAGACAACAACCAATAGGAAGTTGTGTGGGTTGAACATACTGAAGCTAAAGTGTATTTAGAGAGATGTTCAAGTGAAGTCAAATCAAGAGTGTTTATTTCAGAACCAAACCTCCCCCCCCCCCCTATCAGGGGCACATGGATTTATAAAACATAAAATTATGTACAGAAGTTAATAAATATAAACACATGTACCACACTTTCAGGAAGAAAAAAATTACTTCAAGCTCTTACGTTTTCCGTATTCACGCAATAGATCATGCTCGGAAATACGAGGAGAAACAATTTTGGCCGGCTTGCCAGCCTGTTGCGCCAGAATTGTCTAACGTTGAAGCGGACAACCTTTGCAAACGAACACAGTTTATCGCCTACAATTTCTGCTCTGTTTTCCATCAAATCTTCCGGATCAACAGAAAGCTTGATTTCACTTGCAATCCGCTAGTTCTTCCTTGCACTGCCAGGCAACCACCACCACCACCACTCCCCCACCCCCTTTCCAGAACAAAAGCTTGCAGCTCAGGGTAGCTTTCATCGTATTCTGAGACGAGATGTCCGACCGGATAACTCTAGGTAACTAAAAATTAAACAAAAAGACAAGTTACCTCCCATTTCGAAAGACCGTCTATTGTTTTAAGTAATACATATTAATAAAAGGGGGTGTAGGGGACGGGAAGGTGGGACGAAAGAAAACAGCGTGCATAAGAATGGGGATAGGAGATTTCCCCAAAAATACTCGCCCAAAAACATTAATAATAAGGAAAAACGACGACATCAACAATCACATGCTGCACAAAACCTTGGCTACATTTTAATAGTATACATTTTTACTACTGTTTAGCAGTTTATTAAACTTAGTACAGTTAGGATGATGACGATGACGAAAAATACAGATGAAGAGGAGGAATAATACGATGTCACTGGGCAATATATATTTTTTAACAAAAAAGGTTCTGGGGTGACTGAAGACATAAAGAAGAAGAAGAAGAAGAAGAAGAAGAAGAAGAAGAAGAAGAAGAAGAAGAAGAAGAAGAAGAAGAAGAAGAAGAAGAAGAAGAAGAAGAAGAAGAAGAAGAAAAAGAAGAAGAAGAAGAAGAAGAAGAAGAAGAAGAAGAAGAAGAAGAAGAAGAAGAAGAAGAAGAAGAAGAAGAAGAAGAAGAAGAAGAAGAAGAAGTAGAAGAAGAAGAAGAAGAAAGAGGAGGATGAGAAGAAGAAAAAGGAAAATGAGAAGAATGAGAAGAAGAAGAAGTCAGTAAAAAGCGGGTGTAGCAGCAGCAAATTTACAGCGAAGGCGTCAACAGGTTGCCTAATAAGAACACGACCATCGACCCCTCATTCGTTAGTTACAACAATCCACCGCAGCTGCCAAATCATCCCATTTCCCTCCGTAGAAATCTCCCATCAACGGTATCCTGCACCCATGAACCTCGATTCCTCCTTCTATCTTTTTAAATTTAAAAAAAATCTGTAACGCATGAACTCCTTTTAACAGCCTGGATGCAGATCATGGTGGAAAAAAAACCAAACACTCACACACATAAAAACAAGGGATAGTAGCAAGACGACGTCTCTGACAAATGGCTCTGGAACCACGATGACTCATCGTGCTGTTCCCACCAGTACAACCCGACCCCCCGGGACAGAGAGAGAGAGAGAGAGAGAGAGAGAGAGAGAGAGAGGGAGGGAGGAGGAAGCGGGCTGGGATAAGGGGATGGGGGTGGACGGCTTCTCTATCTCGTATTGCCATTTACCCACCTCTCCCACCCCGTCTCCTCCTCTTCACTATAACCCTACTTCTTAATCAGACACTTGTTCTTCAACATCTTCTTGTTCAAGTCTGAAACAGGTCTCCATAAGGATATTTCATTCTCTTTGGAATTACAGATCTTGTACCGTAATACTAAGACACGATCGGATTCTGAGGCTGTTCAAATTAGTCACAGTCACTGATATAATTATGACAAGCATTTGTATCCATATCGGGATGGCTCAGTGACCTGAGGTGTCAAAAATGGCAGCGGTTTGCAACACGTGTGCGACTTGAGGGGAGGGAGGGGGAGGAGGAGAGAATGGGGCTAGGGAGGGAAGCGGCGGGAGGGGGGGGGGGGGTGCGGCGGGACTGGGGAAGGATATATCAGGATGGACAGGAAACAACCACACGCTGTGGCCCTTTTTTTTTCAAGTTTTAATTCGCCCAAAATGTCACTGTAACTCAGCTTAGCGAACAAAATCTTCTCACCATCACACAAATCGCTATTTCAATAACGAAAAATACAAAACCCCTATGGCGTCTCCATCTAAAAACTTCAATCTATTGAATACACTATCTTCCTTCTTTTTTAAAATGCTTTTTCCTTCAAATATTGGCTGCATTTTCATCAAAACCACACCGGGTATGTTTCTTCTTCTTCTTCTCCTTCTGTGCCCAAAGGATGCAAGTGCACGCCTCAGGAGGCTTGAGTTAGATCCTGTATCGGCCAGCGCCTTGAGCAGCTCTTGAGCACGTTAGAACGTTTAAATAATACTGTGGGGGCCAGATGTCCTTGTGTAAAAATGGGTACACTAAATCATCGTGTATCTGGTATGCTTTGCTAAGACGAAAACAAAATGTTTACAATTTCGGGGTATACGAACGCTGGCTTATAGATCGTTTTCGAAAATGGGCGATAACTTGTCTTTTTTGTTGTTTTGTTTTTAGTTACCTAGAGTTATCCGCCGGACATCTCATCTCAGAACACTATGAAAGCTACCCAGAGCTGCAAGCTTTTCTTCGGGAAAGAGAGGTGGGGGTGGTGTTTGCCTGGCAGTGCAAGGCCGAACTAGTAGAGCTAGCCAGGGTGGGGCCGGGTAGCTCAGTTGGTAGAGCGGCTTACTACTAGTAACTAGTAACCGAAAGGTACCTGGTTCGAATCCCGGATTGGCCAATGTGTGACCATATTATTTTCCCCTTACCATCAACTGGTTCACTGGTGTCAGAATAATGTGACCAGTAGTCGCCTATACGCTCCGGTGTCGTGTGACTATAATCTACAATTACCTTAGCTAGCTAGGATTGCAAATGAAATCAACTTTAGGTTGATCTGGAAGGTTTGATGGAGGACAGAGCAGAAATTATAGGCGAGAAACTGTGTTCGTTTGGAAAAAAAAAAGTCCGCCTAAATGTTAGACATCTCTGGTGCAACATGCTGGCAAACCGGCCAAAGTTGTTTTCCCTCGTATTTCCGAGAATGGTCTATTGTACATGATGGTCACTATCTACCATACTGTGTGCAATAGCTCTATCGATCAGTCGTAGGCCTCAACAAGATTATTGTACAATAATATCAAGCCTGGGATCCTTAATGTCCATAGAATTATAAGGAAAACGGAGATGGTCAATGGCGACTGAATCTAATCTAATGGCTGAAGCCTCAGCACTGAATTTGGTACGCCTGCTCACGCTCACTCGTAAAGTAGTACATGTACATATGTAGGAGCAGGAGTAACACAAAGTATATGGTGAAATAATACTTAGCCTGGGATCCTACGAGAAACTGCAGAACAGGAGAAACAGTTATCTGAAAACGCTGGCAGTGGCCACTACACGTGTATCGATTGATCAGCAAACATAGTAATGGTGGAGGAAAGCCCTTATAATGTCCACACACGAAACACTACCCTAATAACATCCCTTTATTCTCTTTTGCCGGTGAAGGAACGGACGTAAGAAGGAAGTAAGGATCGGAAGAGGGGAGGGGAAGGTAACGGGAAGGGCGGGGAGGGAGGAGGGAAAGGGCGGAGTGGGGTGGGGGGAATGAAAAGGATAAAAAGGAATGCTCAAATAACATCTACTCGCGCGATGGCTTTTAACTTGTATTATTTTTATCTGAATGAATGATGTATGTTTTTATGCTACGTCGTTAATTAGATCTTTGTTTTTAACCTGTGGTCCTGAATATTACCTTGAATTCTAATTTATGTCCCCTATATGCGCAAAGTGTCCGGGGACTCTAATCTAGCAAACGAAACGAAACATCTACTCCAGTAGGCTGAGTTTCAATAACAACATCCTCCAAGGATGCGCCAATAACCTTTCAGGGTTGAGTACCACTGCAAGCCTACGCCCCAAACAGTGGTTTCCTCGTCGTCTTCTTCTTGAGTTTTTCACCTTCTAGTTGTTGTTGTTCTTGTTGTTGTTTTTGTTTTATTGTTGTTGTTGTTGATGTTTTTGTTGTTCTTCTTCATCTTCTTCTTTTCTCATGCTTCTTCTTCTTCGTCGTCGTCATGGTGGTCGTCTCTATCGTCGTCCTCCTCATCATTTCTCGTTATCATCCTCATCCTCATCATCAACACCATCATCATCAAATACAATGATCGTCATAGTTTTTGTCATCACAAATAAAGCGTTAGCTCCAAACACGGTCACGGTAACTAGGACTGACTGCACAGACTCAAAGTCATAAAATAGCCACAAGTATTCATTTCAATGTTGCGATGAACGTGCATGCAATGACACCTTAAAAATCACAAAGCAACACAAAATTTCGAAGGCACTCCATTAGTTTCTGAGAAAAGTGCGCGGACGCCGAACGAACTAAAGCCAAAAAACAATATTTTCACACAGCTATTACGTAGCTCTGGAACTAATAAGCACTTCAGGCTGGATGCTGAGAGAGAGAGATTGCAAAACCATCAGTTGCATCACGATCTTACTAGGGTTATCTATCCTATCCTATCCTATAACTCGAAGGTCGTCGGCACTACAGATGATCGTTTAAGCATCTTTCTCTGTCCTCAGCAACCCTCATGGCTTGGGCTCAGTGTCAAAGCCAGTCCATTCTCGAATGTTGTCCTCCCACCTCTTTTTCTGTCTCCCTCGTCTTCTGCCTCCTTGCACCGTGCCACGCAGGGTAGTCTTTGCAGGGCCTGATGATCCGGTGACGTGGCCATACTATCGGAGATTCCGTTTCTTCACCACTGTGAGCATGTCATCATGTTGTCCAATGGCTTGTGTGATGGTCTGTCGGACTTCGTCCTTGGTGACGTGCTGGGTATAGGAAATGCCCAGAAGTCTTCTGTAGCTCCTCATCTCCATGCTTTGTATTCTTCGTTGTAGATCTGCTGTGAGGGTCCATGTTTCGCAAGCCTATAGGAAGATGGAGATGACAAGGGAGCGAAGCAGCCTTACCTTGGAATGTATACTGATGGTCCTGTCTTTACAAATGGACTTCAATCTTGTCAGGGCAGCAGTTGTTTGTGCGATCCTGGAGAGGACTTCCTTTAGGGACCCATTGTGTGATACAATGGCTAATAAATATTTGAAGCTATGCACTGTGTTGAGGGAATGGCCTTGGACTTTGATGTCCGTGTTGATGCCATTCGTGTTGTTGGTCATCATTTTGGTCTTCTCTGCACTTATTTTCATTTCATAGGCTCTGGAGGTGGTGTCAAGCCTCTGTACCAGCTGTTGAAGTTCTTGGCCATCTCCAGCCAATCCATCAATGTCATCCGCAAAACGGACGTATATATAATTGAGGCTCTCCTCTCGTTGAATCAACTGGTCTGGTTATTCCTTCTTTGACATCAATGCCATCATCATCGATGTAGTCATCACCTCTTTCTTGATCTATTCTCCTTGTCGTCATCGCTGGCATCACTTGCGTTATTATTCTAAATGTAATCGTCTTCGTAAATATAATTACAATAATTTGTTTCCTTTCCTTCCATTCTCTTAACAATAATAATTGTGAAATCATCATTATCATCATCATCATCATCATCATCATCATCATCATCATCATCATCATCATCATCATCATCATCATCATCATCATCATCCCCGTAGTCGTCGTTATCATCATTATCATTATTATTATTATTATTATTATTATTATTATTATTATTATTATTATAATTATTATGATCATTATCATCCCTCATCATTGTTGTCGTCGTCGCCATCATAATCTGTTAATCAGTACAACTTATGTTAATCTGATGAATAAAAATTGATACAACAACAACATCATAATCATCGTCGTCAGGTCATCATCATCATAATCATCATCATCATCATTTCAGTCTTGTATTCCTTCTCCATACTCCTTTTCTTCGTTACCTCGTTGTACAGTACAATTTACCAAAGGAGAATACTAGTAAGCTTACTTCATAGTGATAATACTGAATGTGGGTGCAGGAAAAGTAGTCCTCTTGACCAGATTGTTTTTGGACTGAGTGTCTCACTAAGCAATAATAATAATAATAATAATAATAATAATAATAATAATAATAATAATAATAATAATAATAATAATAATAATAATAATAATAATAATAATAATAATAATAATATTTATTTATTTAATAATAATAATAATAATGACAGCGGCAGCTGGCAGATTTGGGCTTTTAGCGAAGCAGCGAGAGAGGAAAATAAACACACTACACCTGTTAAGGGACAATGATTAAGGAGATGATAGCTTGGGACAATGGCTATACCGCCAAATACAAACAAAAAGGGCTAGCTGGACAGAACTGACCCTGCAGGACAGGGTTTTCACTATCACAGAACATCTGCATGCATGGCTTAGGCCACCAATAAAAGGCTTACATTCCTCAAAACATAAACTTCGCACTAGAAAAGGAGCGGAAAAAACATTCGCAAAATAAGCTAAAAACAAAAGGTACAATATGCAGTAACTACAGGATCTTAAAAATCCTCACAATTCGGAGGCTTTGTTTACTTTTGGCAAACAGGGGTTTACCCTAAAATTCGCATTGTTATCACATTAAACGATGCTCAAGTGGGCTTGCGTTGCTCAAACCAACCGCCATTGTTTGACTTTTTCATTTCGGTTCTGTTCTGGCAAATAGTTATTATATCCTTTGTGTTTAACGGTGACCTTTGACCCTAGTTCTGAGTGATCCACGCGGCTTGAAGTGTGCGTTTTTTGGTGTCTGGGGTATGGTAAGGTCTATTTTATCAACCTAAAACGAAAAACCGTACGAGCAATTGTCTTTACGGGTTCTGTCTCTAACCGGTTTTTGGTAGCCGCTAATTTGAGCTCCAAAATGTTGGCTGGCTTGCAGCCCACGTTGTCGCCATTAATAAGCACAGCAACTACGGAATTTATTCATTTCAAAATAACTACACTTTCAAAAAAGTTGCTTTTTGTGGCAAGTTTATTTTTTTTCAGTGGGGCCACACTCACTGTGAATGTGAACAGGATCTGTCGAGGGGGCGTAGTCAAAGTGGGTTTCTTTGAAACACGTGACCAGTAAAAGTGTGTTTGTTGTTTTTTTAAACTGTCACGATGATACAGTCCTATGGCAAAAGTGGTTCCCAGCGTGGCCATTCGAACAAAACTTAAAATAATTAATGCCCTTGCAGATCACGAAGGCACAGTCAGCATAGGGGGTAGAGCAATCTCCAACCTCAGTTTGGCGGATGACATTAATGGATTGGCTGGAGGGGAACAAGAACTTGAACAGTTGGTACAGAGGCTTGACACCACCTCCAGACCCTATGGAATGGAAATAAGTGCAGAGAAGACCAAAATGATGACCAACAACACCAATGGCATCAACACGGACATCAAAGTCCAAGACCAATCCCTCAACATAGTGCATAACTTCAAATATTTAGGAGCCATTATATCAGACAATGGGTCCCGACAGGAAGTCCTCTCCAGGATCGCACAAACAACTGCTGCCTTGACGAGGTTGAAGCCAAGTTGGAAAGACAGGACCATCAGCCTAAGTAGAAGAAGAGGGAGACCGAAAAAGTGGTGGAAGGACAACATTCAAGAATGGACTGGTTTGACACTGAGCGACACCATCAGGGTTGCTGAGGACAGGGAAAGATGAAGTACGCTGGTTAAACGGTCATCTGTGGTGCCCTTACGACCCCAGGGCAGCGCAACCCAAGCCAGGAGGTATGGGGTGAAGGAGGGGGGACCTGCGGGCATGCAACGGTCTAGGGCCCGAGCGTCAGGATCTTTAAAGTCAGCACTGTGGAATGCACGCGTGCACGGACGGAGATCTCGGTTTATACTCTATGTGAAAACACTGAATTATATAATTATGCTATTTAGTTAGTTTGTTGTTAGTCATTGTTTATAGGGGCCAGCGGACCGCAAAGAGCCGAATCAGGACCACAGGATCACAACTTGGTGGAAAGAGGACTCACTCCTAATCCGTATAAAAGATCTGCTGAAACAACTCTAACGGTAACACTGAAGGCACTGCACCAATCTTACAATAAAGTTATCCCATGCAGGGAACGCTGAGGCTGTACTCTAATTTATCGAAACCCCGTTTACAAAAATAAAATATAATACAAACATCATTATAAAATATTAACATATACATATATTGGTAAATAATAATACCATAGAAAGCCTTAGTGACCATTTGGCAGAAAGCGTCCAATATTCCCAAGCTGACACAAAAGACCCCATACACAAATGAGGAGTTTTGGGAGAGTTTTCAAGAAAAAAGGTAGGTGACTAACGTAACCTAGAGAAGAAGATAGTAGAACAGAGTAGGAATGGCTATGCCTCTCTAGTACTCTAATATGCTACAGACACGATCGAGGGCAGGCAGCGAACGTTATCAGGACAATGGAACTTGCAGGACAATGCCAGTGGTAGAGAAAGATAGAGGCGATGGGGAAGAGTGAAGGAATAACAAACACGTTTTGAAAGAGATGAAGCACGTGCTGTCCTTCACTGTCTGCTTGGCACCATGATGGAGGTCGCGCACGTGCAGTCACACAGCAGATTCAAGACAACAGAAGGTCGCCGTACCGTACTAATGGTTACAACGTGGCTTGGTCAGCAAACCAGCTGTGTACGGTCCTCTCACTAAATCCACACGGTCCGCACTCAACTGAATCGGAGGAATGTTTTCTAACAGAAGAACTAATCGTATCTTTCGAGATGAAAGTATACATTTTCGGATTAAAAAAAAAAATCTTGCCTAGTATAAAAATAAAAAATACTAAACACTAATATTTATATCAAAATATTATTGTTAGTATTTAGATTAGGTACACTGATTAGGAAAACATTTAGGTATGGAAAATTAATTTCATCAAATAAGTCTTTTAAAATGTCAAGTTATCGAACTGTACTTCGTGAAACCCTCAAAGGAAGAGAGAGAGAGAGAGAGAGAGAGAGAGAGAGAGAGAGAGAGAGAGAGAGAGAGAGAGAGAGATACGCTTGACGCTTTGATAGTTTATTGTCTATAACTTCGAACGTTTTTAAGACAAGGATTCGCAATCCCAATAGATTAAAACATTACCAAATTAAGACATATAACAGCAAATCAACACAAAAGCAAAACAAGCAAATATTACAAACTCCTATAGTATTAGAGCCACATGCCTAGAGAATTATTACAATTTAAGGACGTACACTAAATTATTAAAAGGAATATGAATTATCCTAAATACATACCGTTTAAAAAAAGTTAATAAATAAAATTAAAAACGTTATTTAGGAAATGCACTCATTTTTCCACTCTTTACTTTTCATTTTCCATCTTTTTCATACAGTATCATACACAGATTTTTACGGGAGATGCAACACATTCATTCCGTTCTTAAATAGGCTACATATTACAGATAATGCATTTGTGTGTGTGTGTGTGTGTGTGTGAGAGAGAGAGAGAGAGAGAGAGAGAGAGAGAGAGAGAGAGAGAGAGAGAGGCCTTTTGCTTAGGCGCCCTGAGTGAGTGTTTTTGGGTGTAGGGATGTGTGTGTGGTTTCGTGTTATTGACCATTGACCATTGTACGTATGTTCTATTTACATTATTTGGGTAAAGCGCTTTGTGATTTTCTCATCCCTTCTTCCCTCCCTCTTCCCTTCCCCTCACCTCCATCTCTCCCTCTCTCTTTATCCATTTTGCCCCCTACCCTTCCTCACCCCCGCCCCCGCCCCCGTCCAAGATCCTCCCTAGGTTTCAGAACCCGTAACGCAAAAGCGCAGGCGCACGTATTTGGTTGTGGTAAGTCTCCCTATTAGTATTATAGTACACAGAGAGGGGCGCGCACTACAGAGAGAAACGCTGTCGCATCCAGATTCGGGCGCCTGTGCCCCCAAGAACGATATTTACAAGGTAGGGGTAGTAAATGTGGGCGAATGTGCTCCAGTAGCTCCATCAGTATCTCACTGTTACCATATCCCGCATACTCCAACCTCCACCGCCTTCAGCCTCCGCCGTCTCTCATACCCAGCTCTCCCCTTCTACCCACCTCCAAACAAACAAAAAATCAATAGTACATGCTTATTCAGAATTCCGCTGTTCCTGTTCCAAAATACCAACGTTGCATCCACAATAGACTCCTCTTACCTCGCCTTCATCCTCCGTTCTTTATTTTTTATTTTTGTGTGTTCTCAAATCGCGGCAACTAAAAACCCACCGGTGCAGGTTATTTTCTTCTATTGATTTATACTATGCCCATAACAAATTAGTCTTGAATCACACTATTCCCATAACAAACTAGTCTTGAATAACACTATTCCCATAATAAACTAGTCTTGAATCACACTAGTCCCGTAACAAACTAGCCTTGATTCACACTATTCCCGTAACAAACTAGTCTTGAATCACACTATTTCCCATAACAAACAATACTCAAGAGTTTATTATCAAATTAAACGCCCTGTTGCGGCCGGGGCTGGTGTTTCGCTGTAGAATTACGGTACCATAACACAAAATCTTGCTGTCTCATTTCTAGAATATTACACTGCTTCCACGTAGGCCTACAAACTACGAATGAACCAACCGGTAATCAGTGTTTACTTGCTGATGAAACCCAAATGTCTGTCTCTATACATTTGGGGCACCATAAACTAAACTGTTGCGGTCTTCTCTCTAGAATTACACCGTTCCCGTTTCCCAACTACACTTTGAACACTTCGGTAATCAGTGCTTGCTATAGCAAAGAAATCCACTGTGTGCTGCCTTCTCCTCTCAGATTACGGCTTCATAAAAATCGCTGTTGCCTCCAGTCCTTTTCACACGTAATTTACAAACTAACGCTTGTACTAACCGGGGACCAATGTTTGCCTAGCAGTAGGAACACTAAACACCATCCTGGTGATTGCTCTGTGTGTGTGTGTGAGTGTGTGCGTGTGTGTGTGCGTGTGTGTTAACATAGGAGCAGCTCCGGCTGCCATGCGGCTCACGTGATGATGATCAAGTACAACCAGTCCAGCGACGCTAGTTTTGAATAAATCGACATTTCCTGTTTGTCATGACTTATTTGTCTGGTTTTTCTCCCCATATTTTTTGTGTGTTTGTTTGTTTTGACATGCGGGTCATGCCACATAAATCAGAGCTCATCGCTTTCAAAATTCAGACTGATTGTATTTCTAGGAATGGAAACAAAGTAGTCAGTTTTTATAAACATAGGGTGACTTTATTTTGCCATCACATGGCCGACGGCTAGCAGTAATTGATTACAGCAAAGCACCGGTGGAATCAAGTCAATAACTACTAGTCTAACGCCCACCACCACATTGAACACAGCATGAAGGAAATGCCGGAAGTAGATGGCAGTTTGGAGGTCTGGAACGGCTGTTATTTAGCTGCTAGTAATCTTATATTTTGATGTAGTCGTTACAGAATTTGGAATTAATGGAGCAGGAAACAAGAAAACTGCTTAGCCATCGCCTGCCTCGTTATCATCAGCTTCATCATCATCCTAATCATAATCACCATCATCATCATCATCATAAGCAATAACAGCTTCAAACGTAATGATCGTTAAGCATTAATATTCCAATAGGGACATCATCATTACAACCAGCAGCAGTGGCGCTATCATTATCACCATTATTATCAGAATTAATAACTTCATTCTAATAATAATCATCATCATCGGCAACAACAGCAACATTAGTAACATAGCCTACTATTTTTTTTTGTCATCATCGTTGTCTTTATCGTCATGATAGGTAGGGATCATAATATTTGCATTCGAGGACTATCGTCGCCATTATTGTCGTCGTCGTCCTTTTCTTCCTTCTCACTCTAATTCCAAAATCCGATGAAAAGCAAACAACAAAAGAGGAAACGTCGGGAAGGGGGTGGGTATTATATTATTTTGTGTTGTGTTGTGCTGTACTGCATCGTATTGTACTGCATTGTATTGTATTACATTGTATTATAATTATTGTATGTACTGCATTGCATTGAAATTTAATAATAATAATAATAATAATAATAATAATAATAATAATAATAATAATAATAATAATAATAATAATAATAATTATTATTATTATTATTATTATTATTATTATTATTATTATTATTATTATTATTATTATTATTATTGTTGTTGTTGTTGTTGTTGTTGTTTATGCGCCTAATTTAGACTTAGTTCTAGGCGTTTAGAAGAGTACAACACCCGTTGGGGTGCCGGGGGTTTCAGTATAAATAGTATCCCCACTTTCTGGAAATTTAGTGCTATAAATTCCCACTGTCGCTGTCTTCCTCATTTGCTCTTTCTCATTCCTGCTATGTTCTATCAATCTGCTATACTATCTTCTTCTTCGCTAGACCAGTCTCCAACCTTTTTTCTTGAAAACTCTTCCGGGACAAGACTCTTTATTTGTGTATGAGGTCTGTTGGATCAGCTTGAGAATATTGGACGCTTTCTGCCAGGTGGTCACTAGGGCTTCCTATGATGTTATTATTTAGCAATGTAGGCATTTTATATGTATACATGTGTTTTGTTGATAATTTATAATGATGTTTGTATTCTATTTTGTTTTTGTAAACGGGGGTTCGATAAATTAGAGTACAGCCTCAGCGTCCCCTGCGTGGGATCTCTTTATTGTAAACTGACTGGCTGGTGGAGAGCTTTCAGTTTTACCACTAGGGTTGTTTCAGCAGATCTTTTATGCGGATCAGGGGTTGTCCGGTCCTGATTTGGCTCAGAAGAGTCCGCTGGACCTAAAGCAATAATCATGTAATGTAATGTAATGTTAGAAGAGTACAGAACAACTTAAAACAAAATGAGGAAAACATTAACTATTAACAGTAACCTTATATACAAAAACTAATGACTCTAACATATACACTCACACAAACACACACAAACACACACTTATCCTATCCTATCCTGCCCCGTAACCCGGAGGTCGTAGTGGCACCACAGATGATCGTTTAGCCAGCATACTCCATCTTTCTCTGTCCTCAGCAACCCTGATGGCTTCGCTCAGTGTCAAACCAGTCCATTCTCAAATGTTGTCCTCCCATCTCTTTTTCGGCCTCCCTCTTCTTCTACCTCCTTGCACTGTGCCTTGCAGAATGGTCTTTGCAAGGCCTGATGATCTGGTGACGTGGCCATACCATCGGAGTTTCCATTTCTTCACCACTTTGAGCAGGTCATCGTGTTGTCCAATGGCTTGTGTGATGGTCTGTCGGACACACTTACACACACACTTACACACGCACACGCGCACACACTCACACGCGAACTATGACTTTGTAGATCTGATTCATCAATTTCAATCGCGGTGGAAGGAAAATAATGGTCTCAAATACTCAGTTCAGATTCATTCTTCGACATGTGTACCAAGCTCACATTTTTATAATGTAGTGCGTTCTGCTGCCTTCAGTCCAATACAATCTGAAAAATAATCCATTGCAAG
The DNA here is from genome assembly GCA_036898135.1 of Oncomelania hupensis. Lineage (NCBI taxonomy): Eukaryota > Metazoa > Mollusca > Gastropoda > Littorinimorpha > Pomatiopsidae > Oncomelania > Oncomelania hupensis. Next base: position 28,293,585 of record CM072511.1, on the reverse strand, counting down.
TGTACCCGTGCAGAGAACGCGCTAATAACGTAAGGGACACACACTCCAGCCGAAAGGGCTGACAAAACGCACAAAGTAATGACTCCTAACAGGCACATCAAAGACCTTTTAGCTTCTAAAAACAACGCCCTATGATACTTCACAATGGAACACCAAAAGTCTGCTCAGCTGTCGAAAACTATCAAAGAAAGAATAATATTCTACCACGATTCTTAAACACATACTCTCTAACCAGAATAGACCATGCTCGGAAATACGAGGGGAAACAACTTTGGCCGTCTTGCCAGCATGTTGCGTCCAAACTTGTCTAACTTTGGGCGGACATTCTTTGCAAACGAACACAATTTCTCGCTTATAATTTCTGCTCTGTCCTCCATCAAACCTTAACGGATCAACCGAAAGGTTGATTTCAGTTGCAACCCTAGCTAGCTCCTCTAGTTCAGCTCTGCACTGCCCTTCAACCACCATCCCCATTTCCCGATGAAAAGCTTGCAGCTCGTGGTAGCTGTCGTAGTGTTCTGAGGTAACTAAAAACAAAACAAAAGGACAAGTTACCTACCATTTCCGAATAAGGCTGATTATTATCGGAGCTGTCAAAATACTATCAAACACGACTATCAAACGCAACGGTTTCAGCACTCTCTCTCTCTCCACCCGACCTGCTGGAAACTAACAAACTAAACGTTTAAAAAGAAAAGAAAGCAAAAGAGATGGCAAGCCATTCAAATGTATTTCCAGGCACTCATACACATCAGTCGAAAAATAAGCATTTTCAGAAGCGTTCATTTTCTTGTCGTTGTTGCGACCCGGCTTTATCACAACGAAGCGAAAGGAACAACATCGAATGATAAGCCATTATCTGATCGATCTATAAGCCAAAAATTATTCACATTGGCCAAATCCGATTTTCAAATACAGCGTAAAATGTGTTTAGAAAATGATGATTGATTGATTGATTGATTGATTGATTGATTTTTGCTTTAGGTCCAGCGGACTCTTCCGAGCCAAATCAGGACCGGACAACCCCCGATCCGCATAAAAGATCTGCTGAAACAACCCTAGTGGGAAAATTGAATGCCCTCCACCGGCCAGTCACTTTACAATAAAGACATCCCACGCAGGGGACGGCTGAGGCTTTACCCCAACTACTCGAACCCCCGGTTACAAAAACAAAATAGAATACAAACATCATTATAAATCATCAACAAAACACAAACATATAAAATGCCTATATTGCCAAATAATAACATCATAGGAAGCCCTAGTGACCACCCGGCAGAAAGCGTCCAATACTCCCAAGCTGATCCAACAGACCTCATACACAAACAAGGAGTCTTGTCCAGGAAGAGTTTTCAAGAAAAAAGGTAGGTGCTTGATCTAGCAAAGAAGAAGATAGTATAGCAGAGTGATAGGACAGATCAGGAATGGGAAAGAGCAAATGAGGAAGACAGCGACAGTGGGAATTTAAAGCACTAAATTTCCAGAAAGTGGGGATACTATTTATACTGAAACCCCCGGCACTCCAACGGGGGTACTGTTGCCGCAGTGAATCTGTCATGCCTACAAAGTCAAGACAGGTTTTCAACTGGGGCGTTCACTTTTCCCTTTATAGGTTAGAACAATCTACAGTGGCAAGATTGCTCATGACCCCATGGGGTAGAAAATGATGAAGCACAATTATATACCATGTACCAGTAATTACAGTATAAACAAAATGTAAAAATTATGAATTTCGGCTCATCTATTCTTCAGATAAGGCAAACATTTTGTTTTGAACAAAAACGTGAAGTTCGGAGCCTTTGAAGTGCCTGTATACCAAAACTCAACTAAAATCGCTTCAGCCGTTGCGGAGATATTGAGGGAAATCGTGTTTAGCAACAAAATGGCGCCAATGACCTTGACCTGACCGACAGAAGGACTGACCGACAGACTGACAGACCGACATTTGGCTCGTTCTGAGTCATCCCCTCCCCCCGCCCTCCTCCCTCTTCCCCGCCCTCCCCTCCCCTTTCCCGACTATGCCAAAGTATTTCCAGATAATTCTGCAAAAACAAAAACTACTCTCCTGCCTCAAAGCCTCAGCATATTCGTGTTGGTGCGGTCGGAACTATCTAACAAAATACATTTAAGCACTCTCTTTTTCCACCCTACTCTATCACAGCTACGGAAAATTGTCCAACATTCTAACTCTTTCCCCACCCTCACATTCATCCCCTCCCCTTCCCCCCGTCTCTCCCTCTCCCCTACCAATGATAACTGTGACGGAGCTGTTGCAAATATATATAAATGTTGTAAACCCTCAACGGTTCTAACCCTCAAAATGAAGTATAAACAATTATGTTTGTTTCTGTGGTTCTAACTAGCTAGACAGTTCTTTGTCCATGCATGACCACTGTGATAAAAACGAACACCAAAACACCTAAACTAGAATATTTCGTGTAAATTGTTACACTTCATCAGCTACACACAAACAAAACGAAAATGCATGATCACATCAGTAAGCTTACCATCTGTCGTTTGTCCTTTCTTGAGCTTCGGCGTATTGCGTCCTTGAGGCAGTTTCTTTCGAGGGATGCATGCACACAGTTGGTCAGCGCTTTTGTGACATCCAGACTTGATTATTGTAATTCAGTTCTAGTTGGTCTCCCCATTGATGAAGTTAGCCGACTGCAGCGTGTACAGAACTGTGCTGCTCGGCTTGTGCTTAAAAAAACGGAAGCGTGATCATGTCACGCCTCTCTTAATGCAGCTCCACTGGCTCCCTGTCAAGTTCCGCATTGAATACAAAATTGCTGTCCTAGCTTTCCGTCACTTCGACCAGTCACTTCCACCATATCTGTCTGAGGTACTCACTACCTACACTACAACTCGTTCTTTGCGCTCATCAGATGAAAAACTTTTGAAAAAGCCCAAATGTCGGCTTAAAACAATTGGCGAGCGGTCTTTTAGTTTTCAAGCACCCAAGGCTTGGAATGCGCTTCCTACCGGTTTAAGACATTGTACATACCTTTTCTCCTTCAACAGCTGCTTAAAAACGCACTTGTTCCGAAAGGCGTTTTCTGTGTAAATAGTAAGAACAATAATAATACTTTCTGAATGATGCTGTACATGATGTAGTGCGAATGTTGTGATGATGCGTACGAACGATGTGTGTAAGCGCATTGAGTTGTTATTCTAATGAAAAATGCGTTGTATAAATAAAAGTTATTATTATTATTATTATTATTATTATTATTATTATTATTATTATTATTATTATTATTATTATTATTATTATTATTAACTCTCTCCCAATCAAGTCCAGTCAACGCATCTTTATAACACACGACGGGGAGTTAACACAGCACATTGTGTCTCAAGCAAACCAATCCTGTGTACAATAATACCGTCATGATTGCATATAGTCATCAAAAGCTTCCAAATCATAACACCTGCGTGCCCCTTCCTCTCCTCCTTCCCCCCTCACCCCACACACTCCTATCCCTCCCTCCCTCCCCTCATTGCAAGCACAGCGGTTTCTCAGAAGCGTGGGTGAATGCTTCAAGGTAAGAAGAAGAAAGAGTGTGAGGGAGGGAGGGAGAAGGACAAGAGGAATGAGGAGAGGGTGGGGTTGGGGGTTGGGGGTTGGGAAGTGGGGGGGTGTTCCGCTCTCAACTTCGTCCGCAAATAATAACGATCTTTTATGTTACCTTCTATTTTCTGGCGATATTTACATATATGTTATTTAAGGCAACTTCCATAATGTATAATTTTGTAATCGTTTAGCCCCCAACATCCTTTACCAAAGGAATTATGTGCACATCACACTATTATAATTATTTATAGAAATTGCAAACTTTCCGTATATAAAACAAAATGCAGATAATATAACGAGTTAAAAAAATATCAAGCAACTTCTTCAAGACTGAAGGACTGTACTACGCAAATGGATTAATCTTTAAATCTTATTTAAAATATATAAATACATACATAGCGCACTTTATAACTTGAAAGATATGCTCAAACCGTTTTGGGCTCGCAGGTGTTGTTGTGATTCTTTAAAATGGTTATTTGCTGATGTCATTCTAGAAGTTACTACAGTTTAACAAAAGACGTAAGCCTACTTACATTGTTAAGCCTTGCGGTATGGACCATCTCCACCTGACTTTCCTTGCTGTTAAAATCCTTCACAAAATTCAATCGATCATGCCGTGAGTTTTGAAGTCTGAACGTTTGCGTCATGGGATCACTGAGCCCCCCAAACCCCAAAAACAAAATCGATGTGTCTGAGAGGGGGGGAAAAAATCTCAGTCCCCCCAACAAAACTCCAACGATCCACGTTGCTGGACATGGCTAATCAAACGTTTCCTATCACGCATACAGGGTTGGGAAGAGCGGAGGGAGGGGAGGGGGGGGGCTTTAGTAGCAGCTCTAACTATTTTTCCCTTAACATCGATCCATATTATCAAAAATCAGCCGGCTAGAGGGTGGAGGGAGGGAGGACCACCCATCTGATCGATCTGTGACCACATCAATTAGCCCAGCCAGGTTGTCAGCCAAGTCATCCGTTTGGCTTCCCTCCAGTCCCCGTAGTGGGGTGGGCTAGAGGATGGAGGGTGTGAAGCAGCATAGACTAGGCTGTCGATAGAATGATTCTTAATGCGAGGGAAGGTGAGTCTATATAGAAAAGGGGAATAGCATACACGGTTGTTTATAGCTGTTGCACATCGAACTAAGGAAGAGAGGGGCGAGGGGCCTTAAATAGACCATTGATAAAATACAACTCTCGAGAGGTGAAGAGGTGGTGAGAGGCTATCGATCTCGTGACTCCAGGGATGAGGGGAAAACGGTTAACTCGGCAACTAGGTTTTTAAACAAAAATCCCTGGTGACCATTGGTACAGCATAAAAATCCAACAACATCTACTCAGAGTTTGGGGAAGATTGTCTACAAAGCGTGCGAAAATTACTCTTTGAGAAGTGAAAAAAATATGTACAGTGAATTAGTGAAATCTGTACAGAGCATTGATTAAAAAGTGACTCTGGAGGTAAAAAAAAAAAAAAAAAAAAAAAAAGCTTGTATAGACTAGCGAATTTCGAAAATAAAAATAAAACAACAACAACAACAAAACGATGGAACAATCTCGGTTTCACTGCATGTGCTAAAACAGATGTTAGCAACCGTTTCTAGACAAATGTTTTCAGTTCAAAATAGAGTGCAATAAATACATCTAAAGAGAGACCCTGCAATACAATGAACAGACCACAAAGATCTGAGGGCAGCCTCGATAGTTGTATCGCTAGTTTCACTGTATGTTGTCTGACCAGACATCCGGGCACCCTCCGGGCACGTTCAGGGCACGGACAATTATCGGGCACGTGCGGTGCGATAAAAATAACAAAGCGGTGCGGCCTTCTGTTTTCATCTACAGACCGAGCGTGCAAAAGGTTTAGCAGACTAGAACAGTGTAACGAGATGGCTAGGCACTGCAAACGTGTCTAATATTGTGCGGTTAGGAACTTCCGGCAAAGAAGGTTAGGCCTTGCAAACGTGCCTGGAGAATCAAAAGACTTTTCCTACATTAGTGTGATGAGTAACGCGTTAGGTAAATTGTATATATTGTATTGCAGATCACGAATCACAGCCAGCAAAGGGGGTAGTCCCATCTCCAACCTCCGTTTTGTGGATGACATTTATGGATTGGCGGGAGGGGAACGAGAACTTGAACAGCTGGTACAAAGGCTTGATACCCACCTTCAGAGCCTTTGGAATGGAAATAAGTGCAGAGGAGACCAAAATGATGACCAACAACGCCAAAGGCATCAACATGAACAAGACAGTGCCAATCTTCAAATATTTAGGAGCCATTGTATCAGACAATGTGCAAGGAGGCAGAAGTAGAGGGAGACAGAGAAAGAGGTGGGAGGACAACATTCGAGAATGGACTGGCTTGACACTGAGCGAAGCCAAGAGGGTTGTTGAGGAGAGAGAAAGATGGGGTACGCTGGTTAAACGATCATCTGTGGTGCCCCAACGACCTTCGATTTACGGGATAGGATAGAATATGATAGGATATATGCATGCAGACAGGATACACAATGTGTTAGAAGAGAAATGACGTTCAGAAAAGACTTCGTGGCCTGTTTCGCACTGAAGCAACTACCATTTTCTTGTCGTGTGGGAGCATTCTTTATGCTATTACGCGCAAGCAGATGGATAACAAATATAACATTACATTACATTATTATTGCTTTAGGTCCAGCGGACTCTTCCGAGCCAAATCAGGACCGGACAACCCCCGATCCGCATAACAAATCTGCCGAAACAACCCTAGTGGTAAAACCGAAAGCTCTCCACCAGCCAGTCACTTTACAATAAATACATCCCACGCAGGGGACGGCTGAGGCTTCACCCCAACTTATCGAACCCCCGTTTACAAAAACAAAATAGAATACAAACATCATTATAAATTATCAACAAAACACATACATATAAAATGCCTACATTGCTTAAAAATAACATCATAGGAAGCCCTAGTGACCACCCGGCAGAAAGCGTCCAATATTCCCAAGCTGATCCAACAGACCTCATACACAAACAAGGAGTCTTGTCCCGGAAGAGTTTACAAGAAAAAAGGTAGGAGACTGGTCTAGCGAAGAAGACGATAGTATAGCAGATTGATAGAAAAGAGCAGGAATGAGAAAGAGCAAATGAGAAAGACAGCGACAGTGGGAATTTAAAGCACTAAATTTTCAGAAAGTGGGGATACTATTTATACTGAAACCCCCGGCACCCCAACGGGGGTATAACAAAGATGATGCGACAAGGACCAAACTATAAATAAGATCAATAAAGAAGAGCACTGAGCAAAAGAAATGTCTGCTTTCCCAATACAAATAATTCTTTTCAAAATGTATTTTATACAATCGTTCTTATTTAGCGCTTTTCCAGTTCAAGAGCAGCTCAAGGCGCTGGCCAAAGCACAAACTTACTCAGGCCGCCCGAGGCGCCCTATTGCAACTTTGGGCGCATCGCCTAAAGCAAAGACAATTATAACCGAAAATGTCCAAATCTTTATGTAATGATGAGCTAAGTAAGCATTCCAAATTCGCTTGATGTTGGTACGAGTGTATCATTCTTTTCTTCGCATGCGTGTAAAAAGAAATCAGTGGCTGGAGGAAGGTCCAAAGTCTACAGTTTATGTATGCATACTTTCTAGTTCCTTTCAAAACTTTACCCCCTATTTCCCTTTCGATGACCCGTGCGAATGAACTCATTCGTCCCTCATAACAATCTTTTGTCCGAACGCGCGGTAACTTCTCGGTGGGCCCTGGCAGCCATTTCCTGTAACGAGGTAGTAATGCGATTATTGGTGGGAAATTAACGCTTTAATGGAACGGACTGAAGAAACCTTAACTGACGCTGTGGGTTTATTGGTAGGAAATTAACGCTTTAAGGGAACGGACTGAAGAAACCTTAACTGACGCTGGCAGCGCCGGTCTGGGCTTTGGGCAGGTTCTACTGGGCAGGTGCACTTACATTGTACATAACTACATATAGAGAAGTTGAGACAGCATGAAGGTGGTCAGTCTTGTAGCATCTTTGGCGTTGACAGAGAAAAACTGATAATCAGAATCTGCTGAGGTTTTAAGTCTGAAAATCCAAGTCTGAGGTGAAGTCTCAGCATTCTCTTAATACTCAGTGGGATTGTGGATGTGAGGTTGAGTTGTTGTTGTTGTGTTTTTATTTTTATGTGTTTTTGTTCGTTTGTCTGTTCTTTAACATTTAACATTGAGTCTAAACCGAGACTTGGACCTGGATTTGGACTTCAAAGTTACATCGGTTTTATTTTGCCTGCTTCCTGTGAGCCACGAGAGTATATCCTCAACGGAGGTGGAAAATTTATTGGTATGATACAAGTGGACAGTGTCATCATCATCATCATCATCATCATCATCATCATCGTCATCATCATCATCATCATCATCATCATCATCTTCATCATCATCATCATCATCATCATCATCATCATCGTCATCATCATCATTACCATCTTCATCATCATCGTCGTCATCGTCGTCATAATCATCTAACATATGTACCTCAAGCTCTGTGCGTTTTCTCATCTAGTTTACCAGGGGTTCAATGTTGTTCCTTGTTTGTTGTGTGTGCATGCATGCGTGTGTGTGTGTTTGTGTGTGTGCCATTGAGATTAGTTGGGAAATTACCTTGTTTGTCACATTCCAAGATGACATTGATAATCGTAGCTCAACCCGAATTTTAGGCGTTGTTTCCTCCTCTCTTCCCACAGGTAATGTAAACAAACAACTGTGGCTGCTATGCACTCTTTTGCTCCAGGGTTATTTCAGGACCAACCTTGATGCTTATAATAGGCACATAAACAAAATGAGTTTTGTCGATGCGTATCAAAGTCGAACTTTTGACAGAGGCTATGGATATATGTGTGTGTGTGTGTGTGTGTGTGTGTGTGTGTGTGTGTGTGTGTGTGTGTGTGTGTGTGTGTTGCTGGTAGTTTGTTGTTATTGTTGTTTGTGGTTGTTTGTTGTTTTTAAGCTTAATCTTATTTTTGTCGATGGGGAAACATTCACTGTGAATTGGAAGTGCGTTAGGATAGCAAAGACATGATGTAGTTTTAGTCTGTGCTCACCCTGCCACTACCGCCGAGTATTTGACATTAATTGTCCGCAAAAGGGGAGTAATTATGTGCGACACGCAGTGGCTCTGCTTAGCGAATGCTTAATGATGCAGGTCTAAGTTTAAAGTCTGGAAAATGTTCCAGCCAGGCTTTTCCATGTAAACGTTTTATTTTTTCATTTAGCAGGAGCGGTTTGAATCCAGGAAGGAGAATGAAGGCAAACGGTGTACTGTGAATGAACATTTGATGTTTAAGAACTACACCCACCATTGGCGATATGGCAGACAGGGATAACCATCCCAGGGAACAAAGGGTTAGTTAGTTCGTTAGTTAGTTAGTTAATCATTGTTGTTAGTTAGTTAGTTAATCATTGTTGTAGGGTCCAGCGGGGAACAAAAAGCTAGGGACCTAAATCAACACTGAACCACCAGAGCAATCATACTGTTAAAATGGACAGAGAAAAGTGGCCACTTTTATTTTGCCCATCACGGGATTTCGAACCTGGGTCAACGGTGTGCCAGGCGAACGCTCTACCCCTTGAGCTACGGCGACGGGACAAGGTTTACTGTATGGATTACTCTATACACATTCTTCCAATCCCTAGCCCCCAGCCCACTCTTCATTCCACCCCATACAGATATCCGGTTTGCTGCCTCACTTTATTAATGGTATATATATTGGATGCAGTCAATTGATTTCTCTTCCGTCTTCTGTAATAGCGATCTTTTCAGATCGCCGCGATTTGAATTTGACTGAAGAAAGAGCGCGGCGATAGCATCCTGTTTTTTTTTCCAACAACAACAACAAACCTTTTACAAGAACAGAAACCAAAGAGGTATTTAGTCTTTGCAGAAACTATGCAATCACACAATCAGTAGAGGGAAACCCCAGCAGAAACTATGCAATCACACAATCAGTAGAGGGAAACCCCAGTACAGATAGGCTATTACAAATACTGACCAACGGATTGCGCAATAGCCCTATTAGGTGACCATCCAACCCCATCCCATTCCCAAGGGCAAATGGTATTGTGAACAGTGACAGTCGTTGTGGTAGTAAATGTACCATTATGGCCTTCTGCCAATTACCACTTTGTTACCTCAAATATTTACTACTAGTAAAAATATCTGTCACCCAAGGCAAGGGGAACTTCGTTGCCTCTTCAACGAAGGCACGTCAGCCACAGCACAGCGTTACCTAAGACAAACGGGAGATTAAAGCCAACCAAACCATTCTAACCGAAATTTACACCTAAACCTATGCTCTGTTCACTCAAACAACCACTAAACTGACGGCAGCAATAAGCTGGCCAGTGTTTATAGCCAATGTAGTGCCTGAACCACGGAGAATCGAACCAGCAATCTCCGAAACACCAGCTCGTCGTTGCATCAACGGAGGACCACATCTTTTGCCTCATCGTTATGTCAGCGAGTAGGACCTTGGCCATTTCGTTTCACAGCTTTGACAACTTGGGGAGAGTATGGGCGATTTCCATTCATCTGTAGCGCTTGGATAGTTAAATCCCCAATAGAGTTATGAGTAATGGTAATTTCCCCGTATAACGCTATAACGTCAAGTGCCTGTGGAGGACGATACAAGTTTTTGAAGTTACCGACAACGTCAGATAGCATTAATTTTGGTCTGTTGCATCTCAGTTATTGTTCAAGACCAAATGATATAGCTGCAGTATGAATTTGTCAATGACGAAATGATAATGTCCAAATGTTTAAGATATTTCCATGTCGACATTAAAATGAGTTGTGCGCTGTACCGCTGGAGATGTTTTACAGTTACTGCCATTGTCGGATCCCTATTTCAGGCCCACATTTTCGGTTTGTTGTTATTGCTATAATAGGACTGATTAGTATTTGATTTTGATTCGATTTTTGACACTTTATTGTCCTTTTTTTTTTATCGGGAAATTATTGGCCGCCTCCCTTTGGGGAAGGCGTAGTCGCAGCCTGTGGCGCGCCCAAATCCAATCTACCTAATATTTGTTTGTTTTTTTCTTTGCATTTAAAATATATATATATATATATATATATATATATATATATATATATATATATATATATATATATATATATATATATATATATATATATATATATATATATATATATATATATATATATATAACAACAAATCCGGCATTAGGGTGACTTCTGTAGTTTCGGTGTTTGGGGCTACCTGTATTATATCTGTTAAAATACCTTAGAGAGATTCACTGTAACATTTAGGAAGACTTGCCTACATCAACAATACATTTCCTGTATTGCAAATGCAGTGTGTGTAATTTTGACAGATATAGCAAACCTATGAGGTCTCCCTATCGTTTACTAAGTGAATGGTGGTGATTAGGGCACCTGCTGTAAAAGACATGCTTAGGGGGACATAGTTGTATTGTAAAACCAGGCGTTATGGAGACCACAAAGAAGAAATATATAACTCCTTTCACACTTTTGATGTCTTTTTTAACAGTTAGATCTGAGAGGTTAAAACTAAAAATCATAAGGGCTTGTGGATGATAAATGTTTTGTTTTTGTTTAATTGCATCTATCCTATCCTATCCTATCCTATCCCGTAACTCGGAGGTTGTAAGGGCACCACAGATGATCGTTTAACCAGCATACTCTTTCCTTGTCCTCAGCAACCCTGATTGTTTGGCTCTGTGTCAAACCAGTCCATTCTCGAATGTTGTCCTCCCGCTATCTCGGTCTCGCTCTTCTTCTACCTCCTTGCAATGTGTCTTGCAGGATGGTATTTGCAGCCCTGATGATTTGGTGACGTGGCCATACCATCGGAGTTTCCGTTTTTTTAACATTGTGAGCAGGTCATCGAGTTGTCCAATGGCTTGTGTGATGGTCTTTCGGACTTCGTCGTTGGTAATGTGTTGGGTATAGGAAATGTCCAGAAGTCTTCTGTAGCACCTCATCGCCAAGGCAGCAGTTGTTTGTGCGATCCTGGAGAGGACTTCCTGTCGGGACCCATTGTCTGATACAATGGCTCCTAAATATTTGAAGCTATGCGCTGTGTTCAGGGATTGGCCTTGGTCTTTGATGTCCGTGTTGATGCTATTGGTGTTGCTGGTCATCATTTTAGTCTTCTATGCACTTATTTCCATTCCATAGGCTCTGGAGGTGGTGTCAAGCCTCTGTACCAGTTGTTCAAGTTCTTGTTCCTCTCCAGCCAGTCCATCAATGTCATCCGCAAAATGAAGGTTGGAGATTGCTCTTCCCCCTATGCTGAGTGTACCTTCGTGATCTGCAAGGGCATCTGACATGATGCGCTCTAGGAAGATGTTGAAGAGGGTTGGAAAGAGTAGGCATCCCTGACGCACACCGATTGTTGTTCTGAACCAGTTTTCGATGGCGCTGTTGTGGAGGACTGCACTGGTAACCTTGTCATACAGGCTTTTGATCCCCAAGTTAGGAGGAGCTCCCAAAGTGATGGCATGGGTTGATAGAGGAAAGTGTGTACAATCGTTGCGCGATTTGCGTCGTATAAGTTCAATAACTCAAGAACCACTTCACCCAGTCTGTTCCCATTTACCAGTTATGTTCTAGCCCCACCCCTGCATATAGTCCCCCAACACGGAAAGAATGAAAGAACGCGTTGGGGAGAGGTGACTGTTTGATTGATCTGACCCTCCTGAAATCCTTGTACAATATGACCAAATACTTTCGATCCAAAGTGGCCACCTCATGGGGATGAATTTGGCTGCTTTTCCAACATTGTTCGGTCAGGGTATGTGTGCTGTACCCACTTCGTGCACCTAAACGGTGCCTTTGGCAGTATTTTGGGCGCCAGACGGTTTCCCGCCCAAATGTCCGGCCGTTATTGGGAGATTGGATCCCTTTCAAAGTACAGACATCAAAGAACCTGAAGTTTCTCCTCAACCCATCAAGTCAGGCGGTCCATATTGGGCTCATCCCCAAGAGGACCCCCTGAATGCTTCACCTATCTCAAGAAGAGTTGATGGATCACAACCCAAACCCCTAACCCTAAACCAGCATCACAGCCACTGTCCACATAGGAATAAGCAATAGCCTAGCTCTTTGGGTTGAGGGAGAGGTGACTGTTTGATTAAGATTAAGATAGTTATGGGATGGGGGATGGGATACGACCCCCGAGGTATGGGACTGGTGATAGCTTGATCTGTATTGATAGATAGAGGTCCAGGAACAATGTAAAGTGCAACCAGAGTAGGGTCCATGTGTTATGGGTTGTGTGTATTGATCAAGTTCATGTCTCACAGTCAGATAATAAAGCTCTGTTGTATCTTGTATCTGGTATCCCTTGATGCTGAGTCCTAGACACATCCTATAGTACGCCAAGAAACAAAACCAGCCCCAAGTTAGGGGATGGGTGATACGATAGGAGCTCCCAAAGTGATGGCATGGGTTGATAGAGGAAAGTGTGTACAATCGTTGCGCGATTTGCGTCGTATAAGTTCAATAACTCAAGAACCACTTCACCCAGTCTGTTCCCATTTACCAGTTATGTTCTAGCTCCACCCCTTATTGTTTACTAAGTAAATGAAGGTCATTAGGGCACCTGCTGTAAAAGACATCCTTAGGGGGACATACTTGAATTGTAAAACCAGGCGTTATGGAGACCACAAAGAAGACATGTATAACTCCTTTCACACTTTTGATGTCTTTTTTAAAAGCCTTTTCGGTTACGCTCTTCTTCAGTGATGAAAAATAAATAAAACATGAGGTCAGTGATGATGACGTAAACACTAAACATGCGTCATAGTCATTAAAAGCTATTTCTGAGAGGTTAAAACTAAAAATCATAAGGGCTTGTGGATGATAACTTTTGCTTTTGTTTAATTGCATTTATCCTATCCTATCCCGTAACTCGGAGGTTGTAGGGGCACTACAGATGATCGTTTAACCAGCATACTCCATCTTTCCTTGTCATCAGCAACCCTGATTGTTTGGCTCTGTGTCAAACCAGTCCATTCTCGAATGTTGTCCTCCCGCTATCTCGGACTCCCTCTTCTTCTACCTCCTTGCAATGTGTCTTGCAGGATGGTCTTTGCAAGACCTGATGATTTGGTGACGTGGTCATACCATCGGAGTTTCCGGTTTTTCACCATTGTGAGCAGGTCATCGTGTTGTCCAATGGCTTGTGTGATAGTCTTTCTGACTTCGTCGTTGGTGATGTGTTGGGTATAGGAAATGCCAAGAAGTCTTCTGTACCACCTCATTTCCATGCTTTGTATTCTTCTTTGTAGATCTGCTGTGAGGGTTCATGTTTCGCAAGCATATAGGAAGATGGAGATGACAAGGGAGCGCAGCAGTCTTACCTTGGAATGTAAACTGATGGTCCTGTCTTTCCACATGGGCTTCAACCTCGCCAGGGCAGCAGTTGTTTAATACAATGGTTCCTAAATATTTGAAACTGTGCGCTGTGTTCAGGGATCGGCCTTGGACTTTGATATCCGTGTTGATGCCATTGGTGTTGTTGGTCATCATTTTGGTCTTATCTGCACTTATTTCCATTCCATAGGCTCTGGAGGTGGTTTGAAGCCTCTGTACCAGTTGTTCAAGTTCTTGTTCCTCTCCAGACAATCCATCAATGTCATCCGCAAAACGAAGGTTGGAGATTGCTCTCCCCCCTATGCTGAGTGTGCCTTCGTGATCTGCAAGGGCATCTGACATGATGCGCTCTAGGAAAATGTTGAAGAGTGTTGGAAAAAGTAGGTATCCCTGACGCACATCGATTGTTTTCGATGGCGCTGTTGTGGAGGACTGCACTGGTAGCCTTGTCATACCGGTTTTTGATGACTTCAATAATTTTAGGGCTGATGTTCACTCTCATGGTTGCCCACAGAGCTGCATGCCAGACTCGGTCAAACGCCTTTTTGAAGTCTACGAACACATGATATAGATGTTGTTGGTGCTCTAAGTATTTCTCGCAGATTATTCTGAGGTTGAAAATCTGTTCAGTAGTAGTTCGACCTGCCCTGAATCCTGCTTGTTCTTCAGCAATGATTTGTTCAGCTTGGGGTTTCGACCTGTTGAGTATTATTTTCAGGAGGACTTTGCTGGAATGGCTGATGAGGCTGATGGTGCGGTAATTTTCACATTCCTGAAGGTTACCTTTTTTGGGAAGAGTGATGACAAGCGACAGGGTCCATGGTGTAGGCCACTCCCCACTGTCAGGTTTTGTTACAGATAATTGTGAGTGCGTCAATCATCGCTTCTCCTCCTGTTTGAACCAGTTCCGCGGGTATGTTGTCCACTCCCGCTGACTTCCCCTTCTTCAGCGATTGCACTGCTGCCTCAACTCCTTCCCGGAGAATTGGGAGGATTTCTTCTTCTTTTCTGTTTTCATGACATGCTATAACTGATGGGTCTCCATTTGGTGTGTGGTTGTAAAGGTCAGAGCAGTACTCTTTCCATCTGTCCAAGACTTCTTGTTCTTCTGTAAGGCACATGCCAGACTTGCTTTGGATCGTGGAAACCATGGGCTGTTTAACACATGTCAGCCGCTTCACAGTCTGGTAGGCCTTCTTGCTGTTGTTCTTGTTCAGACTGTTTCTGTCATTGATCTTCTATCCAGTTCTTCTTTGCTGTGCGCATGCCTTTTCGGATGTCATTGTTGATTTTTCGGTAGGCATCAGCTCCATGTGAGGTGTTCTTCTTCTTTTTCATCTCTTTTATCATCATCTTTATCATTTCTTTTATCATCATTACCATCATCCAGGCCTATGCCCCAACAGCAGACTATGACGACAGCGAAGTGGAGGATTTCTATGAAAATCAACAGGCTGTCCTTGACCAAGTGCCGAAGAAGGACATAGTCATAGTGGAAGGTGACTGGAATGCCAAGGTTGGCCAAGATGCGCACCACAACTGGGGAGACACATGTGGACCCCACTGCAACGACGAGACAAATGACAGGGGTCTGAGACTCTTGGAGTTTGCCATACAACAATCTGATACTGGCAAACACGCTTGTCTCCACAAAAACTCCAGACGATGGACATGGCACAGTCCCGGCGGGGTGCATCACAACCAGATCGACTACATCATGGTCAAGAAATGCTTCAGATCAAGCATCACCATTGGCAGGACACACACTTTTCCAGGAGCAGACATTGGAAGTGACCACGATCTCGTGATGATGTCTTTCCGGCTCCAATCGAAGAGAGTAAATACAGCAAAAGTGCATTAGACTGAAGTTCGACCTGGACAAACTGCAAGACCCGGAGGTGGCAGAACTATTTCAGGCCACAATTGGAGGGAAATTTGCACCACTGCTCATTTTGGGGGCTGGTGAAGTAGATGTCAACACCATGACCACCATCTTCAACTCAGCTGTGACAGATGCCGCCACTGAGATCCTTGGCAAGCAACGACCAAATAAGAAGCTGTTTATCACACCTGAACTTTTGGATCTGTGTGATAAACAAAAAGAAAAAAAAAAAAAGAACACCTCTCAGGGAGCTGTTGTCTACCGAAAAAATCAACAATGACATCCGAAAAGGCATGCGTACAGCAAAGGAGAACTGGATAGAAGATCAATGCCAGGAAATAGAGAACAGTCTGAACAAGAACAACAGCAAGAAGGCCTACCACACTGTGAAGCGGCTGACAAGTGTTAAACAGCCCAAGGTCTCCACGATCCAAAGCAAGTCTGCCATATGCCTTACAGAAGAACAAGAAGTCTTGGACAGATGGACCGAATACTGCTCTGACCTTTACAACCATACACCAAATGGAGACCCAGCAGTTTTAGCATGTCCCGAGAACAGAGAAGAAGAAATCCTCCCAATTCTCCGGGAAGAAGTTGAGGCAGCAGTGCAATCGCTGAAGAAAGGGAAGTCAGCGGGAGTGGACACCATTCCCGCGGAATTGCTACAAGCAGGAGGAGAAGCGATGATTGATGCTCTCACCATTATCTGTAACAAGATCTGGCAGAGTTGGGAGTGGCCTACACCATGGACCCAGTCGCTTGTCATCACTCTTCCCAAAAAAGGTAACCTTCAGGAGTGTGAACATTAGCGCACAATCAGCCTCATCAGCCATCCCAGCAAGGTCCTCCTGAAAATAATACTCAACAGGTTGAAACCCCAAGCTGAACAAATCATAGCTGAAGAACAAGCAGGTTTCAGGGCAGGGCGAAGTACCACTGAACAGATTTTCAACCTCAGAATAATCTGTGAGAAATACCTACAGCACCAACATCTATATCATGTGTTCATAAACTTCAAGAAGGCGTTTGACCGAGTCTGGCATGCAGCTCCATGGGCAACAATGAAAGTGTACAACATCAGCCCTAAAATTATTGAAGTCATCAAAAGCCTGTATGACAAGGCTACCAATGCAGTCCTCCACAACAGCGCCATCGGGAACTGGTTCAGAACAACAATCGGTGTGCGTCAAGGATGCCTACTCTCTCCAACACTCTTCAACATCTTCCTAGAGCGCCTAATGTCAGATGCTCTTGCAAATCACGAAGGCACAGTCAGCATAGGAGGTAGAGCAATCTCCAATCTTCGTTTTGCGGATGACATTGATGGATTGTCTGGAGAGGAACAAGAACTTGAACAACTGGTACAGAGGCTTCAAACCACCTCCAGAGCCTATGGAATGGAAATAAGTGCGGAGAAGACCAAAATGATGACCAACAACACCAATGGCATCAACACGGACATCAAAGTCCAAGGCCGATCCCTGAACACAGCGCATAGCTTCAAATATTTGGGAGCCATTGTGTCAGACAATGGGTCCCGACAGCAAGTCCTCTCCAGGATCGCACAAACAACTGCTGCTCTGACAAGGTTGAAGCCCATTTGGAAAGACAGGACCATCAGTCTACATTCCAAAATGCTTGCGAAGCATGGACCCTCACAGCAGATCTACAACGAAGAATACAAGGCATGGAGATGAGGTGCTACAGAAGACTTCTGGGCATTTCAAATACCCAACACATCACCAACGACGAAGTCCGAAAAACCATCACACAAGCCATTGGACAACACGATGACCTGCTCAAAGTGGTGAAGAAACGGAAACTCCGATGGTATGGCCACGTCACCAGATCATCAGGCCTTGCAAAGACCATTCTGCAAGGCACAGTGCAAGGAGGTAGAAGAAGAGGGAGACCGAAAAAGAGGTGGGAGGACAACATTCGAGAATGGACTGGTTTGACACTGAGCGAAGCCATCAGGGCTGCTGAGGACAGAGAAAGATGGAGTATGTTGGTTAAACGATCATCTTTGGTGCCCCTACGACCTCCGGGTTATGGGGCAGGATAGGATAGGATAGGATCTTATTTCTATCTCAGTGGCGTGACGAAACTTTGGAAACCATTTTCTTTAAACAGCTCATTGTGTTATCAGCAGCTTTAAATGGCTGTAAAACTCACAGTATCTAGATAGAGCAAATCTGCTTAAATTCGCTCAGTTATCAATCTCCCCGCTCATTTCATCTTCCTTTTGCGTGGCCATGATGTAAAACTTCAGCAACGCACAGAATGATAGTTACGCGTTTTAAAATTCATCTAAAATCAGCAAAAGGATTCTAGACGCTTACAGTTATATCTGGGAACTTCCTGATTTTAAAAGAGTTCAAGAAATAGAATACTTGTCATTTAGAATATCATAGTTCAAGTTTTCGAAAAACGGTGCGACGCTCTCTCTCTCTTGCTGACGAAAGTCAAAAGTGCATGTGGCTACGACAAATCTACTTTTTTTTTTTTTGCATAAAAACGGAATCGGACAGAATGTTGAAAATGCAAAATTAGAATCTTGACTGTGGCCAGAGCATGTAGAACTCATTTGATGAAAAGAATCCTCCCCCAAAATTAGTTAATTTGATATAAAATGTTGTCGCTGTAATCACGGTTTTTACGGAAGTCGCCCTAATGCTGACAAAATTGAAGGGCATTTTTCTCCAATATAATGTATCTAAGAACAGTTCCAAATCGTTTCCCGCCTAGGTCATGGAAAGGGGTTCACGATGGCGCGGTGGATAGGGGAATATCAATGCAAGGGAAGAAACTGTGGGCCAAAATCATAGGGCGACGCGTTTTGGTTCGCCCTATCAACCCAGTACTGAATTTTCATACATTAGGAAGACAAAAAGTGGCCCTAAATGGCATTAGTACTAATATATATATATATATATATATATATATATATATATATATATATATATATATATATATATATATATATATATATATATATATATATATATATATATATATATATATATATATATATATATATATATATATATATATATATATATATAGTAAGAGGATGTCAATGTTGTTCTCGTCATTCGATTGACATGGAGTTGTACTCTGAACAAACTGCAGAGAGCATGACTTTTGAAGTTGCCGACCTTGTCAGCTCGCATTATTTTCCTTCTGTTGCATTACTTCTTACTGGAATGGCCACTGACTGAGCTAGTAGGAGTTTGTCAATGTTTCTTTCGGATCAGAGTTGGGCTTGATTGCTGTAGTAAGGGTGTGTCAAATGTTTAGATGTTCCAATTTATACAAGGGGATTTGCAACATTCAGGTGGACATGAGAACGGGTTGGGTTGGAATAGACTACTCTGTGGCAGTAAATCACTTCGTTAGGATATCGAATCACTTATTTAGTGTGTTTTCCTATCTAGAGCGTCCTGTGACGAACAAGAAGGAGTCGTGTTAACAATGTTCGGGCATTTTGACACGTGCTCACAAGCAGTGTACGTTATACGCATCAAACGACTCGTTGCCTAGTAGCTAAGACGGTTAGACGCGGTAAAGGTACGCACGACACGCCTCATGATTTAAATGATACCCTCTTTGACACTGACTAAGATGTGGAGATCTTTGCTTCAGGCCAATCATTGTTGACAATCAGTCAGTTCAGTACAAAGATTAACGTCCCCGGGACAGATGTTGACAATGACCGTGCATGAAGGCTTCAAAAGAATGGACTCGTAATTTAGAGGTACGCGACACGCCGTGAAGTAGCTGCTCCTCCTCCTCTCCTCTTCCTCCTCCTCCTCCTCCTTCTTCTTCTTCTTCTTCTTCTTCTTCGCCCATTTCTTCTTCTTCTTCTTCTTCTTCTTCGCCCATTTTATTTTAATCAGACAATTAAATCCACGGAAATTGCATACTATGATATAACCTGTGTCGGTAACTTAGGTATGCTCCACTCTTGAATTAAATCTACGCAGTTTGTGTCACTAAGCAATAAAATAGATCCGTTTTTGTATTACCTTTCTATGGTGGCGTGTTAGCGTCGAGGTAGCGAGCTGGTCATCAAAGCGTCAATTACCAAGGCCGAATGATCGGGCCTGGGTTCGATCCCCGGAGGTGTGAGTGGTTAGAAGAGGGTTAGGGAGGGGGGGGGAATATTTAACAAAAGTATGAGAGTTATCAGTTCATCTACTCTTTCGGATGAGAATATAAACCGAGGACGCATGCGTCGTGGCAAGAGGGGCCGGGTAGCTCAGTTGGTAAGAGCGTCTTGCTAGTAACCGAAAGGTCGCTGGTTCGAATCCCGGATTGGTCAACGTGTGATCATATTATTTTCCCCTTTACCAACAACTGGCCCGCTGGTGTCAGTATAAATCGGTCCAGTAGTCACCTATATGCGAAAGTGTCGTGTGACTATAATCTACAAACAACAACAACAACAACAACGTCGTGGCAGTGCTTAAGTTCCCTAGCACGAACGTTATGGAAATGGTGATTCCGCAAAGGGGTCAGAAAGAGGCACGCATACATGTATTTCCTCCGTACGGACTTTAAAGATCCTGGCGCTCATGTCCCAGACGGGTGAATGCCATGCAGATACACCAAGACATCTAACATGCACTGTAACTCGCATTCCGATCCTCCCCCTCTCCCCCTCCCCACGACCACCACTCCACACACCCTGTCCTGGGTGGCGCTGAAAAGGTAGCCCGAATTTCGTTCGCATAGGTGAGGCATAAAAATCCAATACAGTGAACCCTCGTTTATCGCGGTAGATAGGTTCCGAGACCGGCCGCGATAGCTGAAAATCCGCGAAGTAGGGACACCATATTTACAGTATTTATATAACGTGTATTCGGACTTTTAAAACCCTCCTTTTACGTACTGTTAACAAACCACCCTTTACAGTAACATACATATATCTACAGTATGTACATACAGTACACAGGCACAAATGTTAAGCAATAAAACATCATATATCGCGACTATGTTAGAAATTTCCGGAAAATCCGCGATATATTTTCTAATATAATATAATGAAAAAAATCCGCGATGTCGTGAATCCGCGAATGTCGAACCGCGAAGTAACGAGGCTTCACTGTAATCCAAACTCCAGAAATTTTGTAGGTATCAAGAGTAATCGAAACTAATGTTTCTCTTCTTAGACAACTAGTCCCATCTCAATAACGAACCGTCACTAAACTATCCAATATCGAAGTTGGGCGCAAGAGGTGTGCAGTGGATGGACAGGATGTCCTAGTGGTCAAGTCGGTCATCTGCACTCTGTATTACAGTCCAGAGTATCAGAGACCGGTGGGGTTCAGGTCCATTACGCTGTCCACTACAATATACCAGTCCTCCAAAATGGCACTGTGTTCGCTTATCATGACGTTGACCGCTACATTGCATAATAACGACAGCTGCTCCCTGATACCGTCCTACTTTGCTGTCCAGTATTTTGTCCAGCACTATTGTGTCACACTACAAGTGACCATCATAAGGGCACTTTGTCCACGATGACCGGTGTATTGCAGACTAATGGCCGGACGTTTTATTGTCTAATGGGACATGCCAGTTGTCATTATTAGGCTGGACAAGGTCCGCATCATCCTACAACCCCTTTTGCAATAACGTTAAGAGAATACAGTATGACGGGTCACCTATGTAGGATGATGCGGACCTTGTCCAGCCTAATAATGACAACTGGCATGTCCCATTAGACAATAAGACGTCCGGTCATTAGTGTTTTCTTTGTGATTATTTTTGTTTCTAATAGTAATTCTTCACCTTCTCACTCAAGCCAATAAATGAAATACATGGCAGCATTACTGCACCAACAATAAAATCTGACACTGTGACAGTACAGCCAAACACGCGTATACAACGAACACGCTTTCAGTGAACAACACTTTTACCGAATAAAAAAATTCCCGGACAGAGTTATTATTTATTTCTGAATACCACGCACAAGATTACAACGTAGCTTCGCTTACACTGAATGTATTTTCTTATCACAGACACCAAAAATCCACGGATATAAGTCGAAGTACGAAAACATCACGTAAATTCGCGAAAATGACGTAAAATCATCCGGGAAATTTTTACGTCTTTTTTTTTTTTTTTTTTTAAATCGGACAGACACCATAGCAACATTAGACACAATCACACTTAACATATGTGTTGCAGCATGAGAAAACCAGGCTAAAGTGTCAAAATATGAAAATTTACTTATTTATTTATTAACAAAGTCCTAAAAATAATCTTCAAAATGCAAAAAACAGAATTGTTTTATCTTTATTGGTTGATGTTTTATGATTTTTTTAAATATTTTATTTTCTCGGGGGCTAATTTCCAGAAATTGCCTTCAAAGTTTTGAATTGTAAAATGATCATTACTTCACAACCAGAATTTTCCCATGCATGTATTTGGTATCAAAACAATCAGGAAGATGGCAGCAATATGGCAGTGAGTTGAGATAAGATGAGAAAATTCACATTATACACCATCCACACAATACTGAACATAAACAAATTAAAACAGTACGCACAATTTTATTCTGTACCCATCCATAATGCATAGTGTTTTTAAACATATTAGAAATAAAACAAGTGTTTAGCAAGTCTATAATAACTCAATCACATAATAATATATCAAGAACATGGCCTGAATCAATCATTTTTCTAAAATAAACCCTATCATAATGCCCCCTCCCCCCCCCCTCCCCCTCTTAAATCCCTCGTCCGTCAAGTAATCTTTTGTTTAATTGCAAGCAGCTACATCAGCTCAGTTCAAATAGTCAAACAAAGATTACAAACCTAAAACAAAAGTTTCATTAGGTAGTTTTCAGTCCTAATTATCAAACTTTAATAATTCCCCGATTCTCCACTCCCTTCCGCACGTCGAATAAATCTGTCGCGTCACAGGTGTAAATCAAAATAACATGTCATTTTGCTCTATAAAGTTTAAATAAACACAAATATCAAAGCAAATACTAATTACTAGTAATTTGGTAAATAGTCCTCATGTTCATTTCCTAAAACAGACAAACCAACAATAATAAATACTGAGAATATAGTCAACTTGTCATGCTAGTAATCTTGAATGTAGGCCAGACTACTTACCTTTTCAACCCTCCCCACCCCACCCCCACCAACAAAATATACTACTGAAATATTTTCCACACTCCTACTGTAATTCTTTCACCGATATCGCCTTTTCAACCTTTACCTAAATCTATGCAAGTAGAATGACGGATTATTACAGACACGCCAATAGCGAAGAGGCCTACGAAACATGAATCATTGAATGAAAACAAACAGTATCGTTTAATAACGGGATCAAGCTTCTGCTCGTCAGAATCATAATCCTCATCACAGTTCCCACCGGCACCATCATAAAAATAGTCCGAAAGCAGGTCTTGGAGCTCTTCAGAAGCAAAACCGGGTCGATTCAAGGCCCTAGCTACTCTAGCAGACGACACATCTACTGACGCTGGAGACGAAGCCATCACTTCCGGTTTCCAAAAAGAATCGGTCACTTACTTTGACAAATTGTTTCTAACAAATGCAACATACATATTGCAAGAAAACACTTGAAATAGATGTAAGATGAGTTTTTATCTACATTAAAAAATTCACTTTGAACTAAAAATCGTCGAAAATCTATAGGAAACACTTCCGTTTTTCACGACCCGGCTAGAGAGGCATTCGAACACAACTTGTGTCACAAGCAAGCTTCAGAACAAGGAATTTCATGAAAAATTCAAACGCCACACACTTTTATGTACCAAAAAGTAGTACTAATAGGGTCTTTTCACTCCCCAGACGTTATATATCAATCCACATTGGGGATTTCCCTTCATAGTCGGACAAGAAAAGTTGGGGTATCGGAGGTCAAGTAGTGCCATTGTTTTAGCAAGGTGTGATCAACACCCTTATCAAAATCAACAAAATAAACAATGTTTTAGTAATTTTTGAACAAAATCCGTTTGGGATATTAAAGAAAAGTCTTAAATAAAGACAAAGAGGCAACAATCTTAAAATTGATGGGGTAGCCTATTTTTAGTGTTCTACGGCTGTAGCAGCGAATCAATCCTGGCGTCTTTAGCCGGGTTTTGTCATGCGGCGACACATATAAAATATCAAAAATGGAAATGTGTATATCCCAGACAAGCCAATTATCATACAGGATGCTAAAAGAAAGGAAGCACGCATGCACACACACATACACACACGCACACTCACTCAAAGGAAGGTACATCAATATAATGCTTAAAAGAACACTATTACATTTTAAAAAAAAAAATAATAATGCAGTGAGTAAACAAGAAACATCTATTTGAATAAAAGTACACGTTAACCTACAAAAAAAAAGGTCCTAACTCTCTCTCTCTTTTTCTCCTTCATGTGGCAAAACTCTAAATTCAACCCCTTTTGCAATAACGTTAAGAGAATACAGTATGACGGGTCCTGGGCTGAAATCTTACGTCAAAGACTCGTTTTAGAGACATAACGAATACAAAAACACAATTCAACCACTAACGGTTGACTAACGAGCACAACAAACTTCGGGTATGACGAAGGGGACAATTATTTTTTTCTCCCATCGACTTCGTTGTAAGCGTGTTCGACTGTAGTTACAGTAATAATATAGCTCTTGCGTCATGCTACGATTTGTGCTGTAACTAAAAAAAAAGGTGTAACTGTAGATTATAGTCACACGACACCGAAGCGTATAGGCGACTACTGATCACATTATTCTGACACCAGCGAACCAGTTGATGGTAAGGGGAAAATAATATGGTCACACATTGTCCAATCCGGGATTCGAACCAGGTATCTTCCGGTTACTAGTAAGACGCTCTACCAACTGAGCTACCCGGCCCCTCAATTTGTGCTGTGTCCGGGGACGTTAATTTATCTAACAACAACAACGATTTGTGCTACTGGTACGCGAACAGCTGAGCCGTGCTGCTGCTGACGTGTCATAGCTTTGACATCGATACGACGATGACTCATTCTGGTGTTCACTCCATTCTTCCACACACACCTCCACTCCCTCCCTCATTTACCCACTCTACCCGCTTTCTATAGTTCCGAGTCCTCGAGTATTCCTCTGCCTAACTGTATCTGAATGTCTTTGTCTGTCTGTCTGTCTCTCTCACTCTCTGTCATGCAAAGTAGGACAGATTGTTTTTAGCCTAAAACCTTTATCTTATTAAACGATTAAATTCAATTCAATTCAATCCCACCACCCATCTTCTCTCTCTCCCCCTATCTCCCTCTCTCTTCTTCATCTTTCCCCTCTCACCCCACACCCCCCCCCTCCCACCCCGCGTCCCTCCCTTCGTCTATTCTTTATGCCAACATTTAACCCATTCCTTTTGCTCTCACGGCTATTCCGTGCCTTCTACAGACTGCGTTTGTCTTGTCCCCAACATTGGAACCCCCGAAGACTGTTGTTGGACGTGGGGAAGGAAGTAACAGGTAGAAATCGATGAACTAGTTCTAACAGTACTGGCAGCCTCGAGCCTTGCGGTCAGCACGGCATGACTCAGCACCTGCCTCACTCAAAGGCGCAACATGCTTTGTTGTTGTCTGTTGGTCTCCCCCTTTATTTTTCCATCCTACGGATGAGAGTATAAACCGAGGTCTATTTTGTGCACGCACGCATTCCATCGCATAGACTTTAAAGATCTTGACGCTTATGTCCTCGACGGGTGAGTACCACCGGTTACACAAATACACCAAACACGCACTAGGTCCCCTTCTTCACCCCTCAGAGGATGCGCCCAAAGGCTTCATGTAGGCGCCCAAAGGCTTCATGTAGGCGCCTCGGGCTTGTTGAGCTAGATCTTAGATCGGACAGCGCCTTGAGCAGCGAGCTTGAAAAGCGCTATATAAAAATAATTAAATTTACGTATTGATTTTTTACATTATATTTTTAACCAAAGCTGTAGACATTTGATGATCATCAATGGCACTAGCTTCGCTAAAATAAACGAACAAACATAGGAGTTCTTTTTAAAAGGGAATTGCCTAGTGTCACAGAGTGTGAGGTGGTTTTTTTTTTAAATCTGAGAAGAAACAGTTCTTCAGTAAAATCATTGGTGACATTGCTTACATTGGTTTGACTTATTTCCGAAGTTCTTTTCCTTTAATTATACAACAAAGGTCTGTCTTAATGCTTTTAATTGGTTTCATTGTCTTTTTTCAATAAGGAAATAAATATTCATGGTTTTATAATTAATTTTATTTCGTCAAATTTTATTGCCTATATTTGAGTTGTTACTCGTTCAAAAAACAATAAAAGGTTAGATTTGATGTCCTGTGTGCGTGTGAAGGTATTTTACTGTGTGAATAGATTTTGTATATTGTTATTTTGTGTGTTTTTTGTTTTGTTTTGTTTTTTCTTGTGACGAAGATTGACTAGTCTCTATCTCACAACCACCTCTTTCCCCGACACTTTGTCAAGCGCGGTGAGACCTTTTCTTTTAACCAGAAGTGGTACTGAGCTGTACAAATAGTTACATTATTATTATTATTATTATTATTATTATTATTATTATTATTATTATTATTATTATTATTATTATTATTATCAGTGTTCCCTCCACACACAAAAATGAGAGTCCTTGGGACTCCCAGGTATAAAATTTTAAGAGCCCTTGTGCAAATTTTGAGAGTCCCCAAATCGGAAAAAGAAATGTAAAAACAAATCCAAGCCTCACTTTTTTTTTAACTCTGTTAAAGCGTCACATTAGTTATCATAATCATATAAAACCCAAAAATTTAAACATGTATTAAATGTTTATTTAAGACTGAATCGCTTGGTTGCTGCAAACTCCTTCAGAGCACCCTGCACAACAGCTTCTGGATCTGTACTTGAGGTTGCTGCGAATGAACGGGTTTTGGACCCAGTCAACCAAGTCAAAAGTGACATGATCGTGTATGATAGAATCAAAGAATGGATTCACGAAGATTTCTGTTCGGTGAATGGATTGCTTGGAGGAAGTTTACAATGCGCGCGCATGCGATTTTTAAGGACGACAACTCCCGACACAATCTTTAATCGTCTGCAATGGCAATCTCAGTTGGGTTCTGATTATGCCGTGTATTAGTTCGCCACTCGTTGGTCGTATTTTTGACTTCAGCGATTCCAAAAAAAAGGTGTGCGTCCACAGACGCACACATGCAAATTTTTCTGCGTCATTTTTCATATTTTGTGCGTAATTGACGCACTACTGTGCGTAATCGGGAACACTGTATCATTATTATTATTATTATTATTATTATTATTATTATTATTATTATTATTATTATTATTGTTGTTGTTGTTGTTGTTGTTATTATTGTTGTTATCATCATCATCATTATCATCATCATTATCATCATTATTATTATTATTATTATTATTATTTAAATTGATGGTGAGTTGGATAGACTACTTCTCGTCAGTTGCGACAAGACTACAGAACCGGCAGTCTTCGACATCGTGATGTTGTGTTGAACATACAGGTCTTGTCTTGTCTTGTCTTGTCTTGACGTGACTTGTCTTCAGTGGTCCGGAAACGTTCGCTGAATGTCCGGCTGTCCGGTCTGTCACTTTTTTCTATGTGGATGGTCAACAGGCATCAGATTTGAAAGCCCTGCCCCCACTGGCTAGCTTGGACTGAAGTGTCACCAACTTCGTTGCTGGTAGACTACAGACTTATATTTATTTATTTAATCGTTGTAATATAGCGCTTTTCCAGCTCAAGAGCTGCTCAAGGCGCTGGCCGATACAGGATTTAACGCAAGTTACACAAGGCGCTCACTTGCCACCTTTAAGCGCATAGTCTGACGCCCAGACGACTGAGCACCATCCTGGGCGATCGGGGATGGCGAGAAAGGACCCAGTGCTGGCTGGGTGTATTTGTGCAGGACATGTGACGAGGCGGACAACTGCACCCCTGAGGCCCGGCTGCAACCATTCGACCACCCCGCACAGCCAGCGACGATCGCTTCAAACCGGCCATCATTCCTCTTGACCAGCCATCACTACCTAGCAGGCTCGCACAGTCTCTTAAGCCCCGCCCCCAGGATCGCCTTAAAGTCTGCTACTGACCAAGGCTTAGTGTCAGATGCTAACTTCCCTGCCTCGAAGTCACAACCTGTTCGAATCCACGCCGCCATCACCGAGCGACCTCTGAGTTTCGTCAGTATCCTTGTGCTTCCACCCGTCTTAAACCAAGGTAAGAGAGGGAATTTACTCGTTGTCATATAGCAACCCCATCACCTGCCGTTCGCCATCATGTTCATGCGTCCTGTCAGTATGTATGTCCATGTTTATAATTTTGCTTTGATGTACTGCTAGGACTTGTGTTTTCTCCCTTGCACATACTTTCTACCTTATACATCATTCATGACGTGTTTGAATTTATGCTTGTATACTCCGTTGCCCCATGTATAAATATCCCATGCCATGCTACCCCCTCCCTATAGATTAGAATCCCAAGTACGGCCCAGACCTACAACCCATTTGTCCTGTACCCCTATTATTGCTTTCCCCCATGCCTCCCGATGTATAAATATTCGCCCTGTTGCCATCCCCATCCTATATGCGCCGAATGTACTTTTACTAGTGGCTGCCAGTAACCCCCACTTTGGCCCAGTAAATCTAGTAGCATTGTTTGACTGTTGGTATGTGCACTGAGTCAACTCTTGACCGGTCACACCAATTTGAATTCTGAGAAGGGTGACTGTACAACAGGCCCGGAATTCGCATTATCCCTATCCCCAGCTGATACAGCGTCTGTACACGTTGCAGACGGGTTCCTGTGCCGGACGCATCGCCCCGGACTGGTATCATCTCCCAATCGCTGACCCGCTGCAGGCCCCCAACAACCCGGGAGGTCAATGAGACGCGTGATTTGGGACTTCGCAATTTCTGAACCGGCTAGCCACGTAAGCCAAGTTCAACGCCTGTACCACAACACAACAACACCACTAGCACTCGTGATCCGTGAGTCATCCCCGCGTGACCACTGACCTGCATCTTTCCAACCACGCTTGCACCATCACTGGCAAGCCATCCAGAGGATCCTGGACAAATCGCCGCACTGCAGTCCACAGCTAAGTGCCTAAGCCTGAGAGACCCCCCACTCGCCAGATTATCACAGAAACTCTGGCCCCCATACAGATACTCTCTCACCCTGTGATGTGATCAGTCTACGATAGCTCTAGTACCCATAAGATTGACTTTCCCGAATATCACCGGACTACTCAGTACTAGAGACGCCACGCCAATGAATCACTATAGAACAATTTGACCTAGACTCTCCCTTTTCAATTATTAAAAGTAGATAGTTACAGAAATCGCAATTTCCTTGACTGGCCTTTGACTGTGAATTTCTTAACTAGTACATTTACTTTTCCTTCTCGTCTTTACTCTATTTATCACTTATTAATTTGGCCTTGCTTTAATCTCTGGAATGTCATCGCACGTTGGTCTATCAAAGGAGACAACACAGCGCTAGAGATTAAGAGCTTACCCCCTTCCCCCAAATCCCTTTCTTCGTGACATTAATTTTGGCGACCCCGACGAGACTACAAGACTTAGGTTTCCCCCTCCAACCGACGAGACTAGAAGACTTAGGCTCCCATCCCAACTTGACTAGACTTAGGACTTAGCTAGATTTCCACCCCAGCCCAGTATAGATAGGACCCAGCCCACTAGGCCTAGTAGTAGTTAGCATAGCCCCATAGGTCCCTCACTGGTTTTCCCGAGTGGTGATCTCTCAACAGGCTTTTTTCTTGCATTCATTTTTTGTGATTTTTTGATTGATTGCATTTCGTCTTTGTGGTTGTGTTGTATTCGCCCCTTTGCAGTTTTCATCGTAGCTCATCCAGCCCACCCCCCTGTTTTCCGTCAGTATACCCCTCGTGTGCGCCCCTCATTCCGGTTAGGACCTTTTGCAGGGTAAGTTACCTCTCTTACCATGGCCGACCGGGGAGAGCTTGCTCTTAAGTACAAGAGTATTGGCGAGAGCTTAGGGCTCGCCGGCACCGAACTCAAAGACTACGTCTTGGCGAACGTGGAGGCTGACGTGGCAGAGGAAAAGGTGAAGAGGGAGGAGAGGGCCAAAGAGCGAGATGCGAAGAGGCAGGAGGAAGAAAGAGCAGCGGCACTGAAGAAGGAGGAGGAGAAAGAGCGCCTCGCCGCTGAGGAACGGGCCGCCGAGCGGAGGAGAGAGGAGGCGAAAGAGAGAATAGCAGAGGAGGAGAGGGCCGCCGCAAGGAAGAAGGAGGAGGACGAGAGGGTCGCGGCACTCGAAGAGAAGAGAAAAGACAGGGAGCTCGAACGGCGCCAAGCACTCCTCCAACTTGAGCGCGACCGCCGCGATTTAGGGATCGCATCGCCGGCTAGCGAAGACTATTCGCTCATCGCCCCCAGCTTCGCCACCAGCACCGGAATACCCGCACCCCCCCCCCCCCCGCCGATTCCGGGGATGAACTTCCCCCTGGACCCATTCGTCGAACGGGACGAAACAATTGAAGTCTATCTCGCCCGATTCGAGCGAGTCGCGAGAGAAAACGGTCTTGACCCCCAGTTCTGGTATCGCAAGCTCAGTCATGGCCTCAGGGGAAAGGCTTATGAGATTCTGGCCAAGACACCGACTTCCGAGGAGGGAGACTATCCCGCCCTCAAGAGAGCCCTACTACATGGCTTTGAGCTCTCAGGTGAGCACTATCGCAAGAGTTTCCGGAACTCCCGGAGAGAGAGAGGGGAGAAGTTCACGCAGTTTGCCGACCGTCTAGCTACGCTACGGGATAAATGGATTGAGCAAACGGACGAACCCAGGACCTATGACGGATTACTAGAGTTGATGCTCGCCGAGCAACTCCGAGGCACAATGCCGGCGGAACTCCGGACATTCGCCGCCGAACAAGGCGCCGCTCGCCTTGAAGACTTGATCATCGTCGCGGATCGATACCTCACCGCCCATCCCGACGACAGACAGCCTCGCCGTGATCCCCCCGCACCCTCGTCGCCAGATACCCGCCAACCGCCTCGCCGGCCAGTCCCGCCGGCGAACCACCGTCCACCGCCGCCCAAAGGACGCCCAACCCCCACAGCAGAGCCAGGGAAGCGGAGCACAGAGCTCTACTGCGGCTACTGCCAACGCAGAGGACACACCCGGGAGAAATGTTTTCGACGCATCAGCGACCAGCGTCGCAAACAAGGTACCGTACTAGCCCTACGCCAAGTTACCCCCGACGGGACCCCTGTCACCCCCGTCGCTACTCCCGCCGATCGACCGGCCGTCACCGAGCAAGTGACAGTCAACGATCGCCCAGCCCACTGTCTTTACGACACGGGACTTACCTTCGACGCCGTCGTCCGCCGCTCGCTCATCAGGGAACAAGACCTGACCGGCGAGACTATCACCCTGAAGTTGGCCGACGCGTCCCAACCCAGCACCACGCTCCCTATAGCCCGGATCCAAGTCACCAGCCGATACGTAACGGGGACCATTCAGGCTGCAGTAATGGACCAGCCCCTGTACGACTTAATTTTAGGATGCCGATACGTTTTCTTGGGGATGCCGCCCCAGCCTGTGGAATCGATGGCCGCCGTCCAGACGCGCGCACAGGCGAAAACAGCCGCGACTCCACCCCCGATACCCAACCAGATGCCGGAACAGATCCGGAAGGCCCAAGAAAGCGACGTCACCCTCCGCAAGTGCTACGGAAAGCTTCCCGCCGCACGCACTCCACCCAAGTCCGGGGACTTTTTCGTCGAAGACGGACTCCTCTTCCGCCAGAAGGACGACCATACTCCACTAGTCGTGCCTGCGACACTTCGCCCCCAAGTCCTGGAGCTTGGCCATAGCATGCCCCTAAGCGGACATATGGGCATAGGAGCGACCACTCTACGCATCAGCGCTCAATACCACTGGCCCGGGATGACCGATGACGTGAAGCGCTACGTCAAGTCCTGTAGCCAGTGCCAACGATACTCGCCCCGCCATCACACCGTCCCGGTCACTATCAGCCCCACCGTCGTTGTCGGAACGCCCTTCCAGCGAGTGGCTGTTGACATTGTAGGACCCCTCCCGCGGACCAAGAAGCGGAACCAGTACCTACTAACCCTCGTCGACGCCTGCTCGATGTGGTGCGAAGCCGTTCCTCTACCGAAGATCGACGCCGCCCGAGTCGCCGACGCGCTCGTCACCATATTCACTCGAGTCGGATTCCCGGACAACATCCTGACCGACAACGGGTCCCAGTTCACCAGAAAACTTATGCAGGAGGTTTTTCAACTACTCCGCATCCGCCATATCCGGACTCCACCCTACCACCCCGCTAGCAACGGACAGGTCGAGCGCCTAAACGGGACACTTATCTCGATTATCCGCAAGATCGCCGACGAACAGCCGGAAGCGTGGGACACATACGTCGCGTCAGCGCTCTCCGCGTATCGAGAGACCCCGCACACCTCCACAGGATACACGCCTTCCACGCTGCTTTTCGGAAGACCCCTTTCCGGACCACTAGCCGCCTTACGACGTAGCTGGACCGACGCCAAACTGGACGAGGCACCGGTCGACGCTACAAAATACGTCACGAAGCTACAAGAAACCCTCAAGGCAACATGGAAAGCCGCCTCCGCCAACCTGAAGAAGGCGAGAGAGCGACAAGCCCGCTACCACAACCGCCGCGCCCGGGACCGAGAGCTACAGGTAGGAGACCAAGTCCTACTGCTTCTCCCCAGCGGCACGAACAAGCTAGACATAGCTTGGCAGGGACCCTACCCGGTGCTCGAGAAGCTCTCGCGCACCACCTACCGCATCGAGGTAGGCGGAAAACCCAGGACCCACCACATCAATCTGCTCAAGCGGTACCTGGAGCAACCTGCACCCGCCCCAGACTCCCACTCACTACTCACGGTCGCGCTGGCCGTCGAAGTGGATGGCACAGAGACCGGCGTCGCCGAATTTCCACTAAAAGGGAAGGAATCCTTCCGGGACGTCTCTCTGGACCCCTCACTCCCCGCCGGCCAGCAACGCCAACTACGCGCCATCGTAGCAGACTACAGGGAAGTCCTCACCGACATCCCTGGGAGGACGGACCTGGAAGAAGTTCGACCAACCCTGACGGACCCCACTCCCGTCCGCCAGAAACCGTACCCCGTCCCGCTATCCCAGCAGCAGGTAGTAAGGACAGGAGAAGAGGCTCCGCCAACAGCCGGAGATCGCTCCACCCCGCTCTCACTACTTCGCCGACAGAACGCCGCCACGCAAGCCCCGCGGAAAGCCTCGCCCCGCGCCGGACTTCGTCAGCCGCCACCCCGCAACCGACTCCAGCGAGTCGCCCCTGAGGGCCGACGCCCCAGCCTTCATTCCTGCCGCCGCCCACTAACCGTAGCCGAAACCCGGCAGCTCCGCGGACCCCAGCCTTGGGCATCCGCTACCGTACCCGGAACCCTGCATCGCCCCGCATCACCCGGATCATCACAACCCATCGTCGCACCCGGCAGCCGACCTCAGAGCTGATTGGCCGCGCCTTCGTCGAGTCCTACGTCCTCGCCTTTTTCCTTGGGGGGGCCTCTGTGACGAGGCGGACAACTGCACCCCTGAGGCCCGGCTGCAACCATTCGACCACCCCGCACAGCCAGCGACGATCGCTTCAAACCGGCCATCATTCCTCTTGACCAGCCATCACTACCTAGCAGGCTCGCACAGTCTCTTAAGCCCCGCCCCCAGGATCGCCTTAAAGTCTGCTACTGACCAAGGCTTAGTGTCAGATGCTAACTTCCCTGCCTCGAAGTCACAACCTGTTCGAATCCACGCCGCCATCACCGAGCGACCTCTGAGTTTCGTCAGTATCCTTGTGCTTCCACCCGTCTTAAACCAAGGTAAGAGAGGGAATTTACTCGTTGTCATATAGCAACCCCATCACCTGCCGTTCGCCATCATGTTCATGCGTCCTGTCAGTATGTATGTCCATGTTTATAATTTTGCTTTGATGTACTGCTAGGACTTGTGTTTTCTCCCTTGCACATACTTTCTACCTTATACATCATTCATGACGTGTTTGAATTTATGCTTGTATACTCCGTTGCCCCATGTATAAATATCCCATGCCATGCTACCCCCTCCCTATAGATTAGAATCCCAAGTACGGCCCAGACCTACAACCCATTTGTCCTGTACCCCTATTATTGCTTTCCCCCATGCCTCCCGATGTATAAATATTCGCCCTGTTGCCATCCCCATCCTATATGCGCCGAATGTACTTTTACTAGTGGCTGCCAGTAACCCCCACTTTGGCCCAGTAAATCTAGTAGCATTGTTTGACTGTTGGTATGTGCACTGAGTCAACTCTTGACCGGTCACACCAATTTGAATTCTGAGAAGGGTGACTGTACAACAGGCCCGGAATTCGCATTATCCCTATCCCCAGCTGATACAGCGTCTGTACACGTTGCAGACGGGTTCCTGTGCCGGACGCATCGCCCCGGACTGGTATCATCTCCCAATCGCTGACCCGCTGCAGGCCCCCAACAACCCGGGAGGTCAATGAGACGCGTGATTTGGGACTTCGCAATTTCTGAACCGGCTAGCCACGTAAGCCAAGTTCAACGCCTGTACCACAACACAACAACACCACTAGCACTCGTGATCCGTGAGTCATCCCCGCGTGACCACTGACCTGCATCTTTCCAACCACGCTTGCACCATCACTGGCAAGCCATCCAGAGGATCCTGGACAAATCGCCGCACTGCAGTCCACAGCTAAGTGCCTAAGCCTGAGAGACCCCCCACTCGCCAGATTATCACAGAAACTCTGGCCCCCATACAGATACTCTCTCACCCTGTGATGTGATCAGTCTACGATAGCTCTAGTACCCATAAGATTGACTTTCCCGAATATCACCGGACTACTCAGTACTAGAGACGCCACGCCAATGAATCACTATAGAACAATTTGACCTAGACTCTCCCTTTTCAATTATTAAAAGTAGATAGTTACAGAAATCGCAATTTCCTTGACTGGCCTTTGACTGTGAATTTCTTAACTAGTACATTTACTTTTCCTTCTCGTCTTTACTCTATTTATCACTTATTAATTTGGCCTTGCTTTAATCTCTGGAATGTCATCGCACGTTGGTCTATCAAAGGAGACAACACAGCGCTAGAGATTAAGAGCTTACCCCCTTCCCCCAAATCCCTTTCTTCGTGACAGGACATGAGTGTCAGGATCTTTTAAAGTCCGTGCGATGAAATTCGTGCGTGCACAGACTAGTCCTCGGTTTATACTCTCATCAGAAAGATCTGTTGCCGTGCATTTAAAGGACATCAGAATATTCTGTAACACTCAAACTGTCCATATTCTTAGACACAAACACAAACACACATAAACCACTCACATACACACACAAAAACACAAACACCCTTAATCTCTAATCTAACAGACTAGCGTTGTGGCCGCTTGATCTAAGGCGGGACTAACTTCAGTTGTCCACATGCTAGAAATCAATGGCGCCTAACAGGTGTGGGATTGATCCCGCATCTGGGCGTTATGTTTCTCCGAATATTATTTACTTTCCACTCGGGTAACGTTTCGTGGATTTTTTTCCGGAGACTCCGGTTTGCTCTCCCAGCAACATTTAAAAAAAAAATAATATTAGGTAGGTTGGGTTCGGATGCACCACAGGCTGCGACTACGCTTTCCCCAGTTGAAGCGGCCCAGAATTCCCCGATAAAGAGGGAAATAAATTTTCAATAATAATCAAAATCAAATCAAAAATCAAAAACTCCCTCCCACTGAACAAAGTTAGTTGTGTGTATGGCTAGAGTCCGCTGGACCTAAAGCAATTAATCATGTAATGTAATGTGTGTATGGCTTTTAAAGTTTGATTTGTTTTAAGAAGTGATAAATTTAATAGGGTGGAGCAGATTACGACTTAACAGTTCAGCTTCAAAAACTTCGCCTTTCGCTGTGGTGTACCACCGTACCTCAACTGCGTGATCAGAACTCTGCTGAGTAGAAAAGAAGTTGAGCAGGAAAAGCAATTGGCTTTAGCCTTCAGATGTTATATTCCAGAGTATAGGGAACGAGACCCATTCATTGATAAGCCCAAACGGGAAAGTGTAGTTAAGCACAGAGCTGTGAAATTATAAACGTTTAATGCCAATGGTTGAAAGACGTTTCACTAAAAGAGTCTGAATTTCGTTCACTTCGTCAGCCCATCGAACAAAACTTGAAGGAAAGAAATCGGGAGGCAGAAAGGAAATTGGGGATAGAGGGATGGGGAATAGTAACAGATATCTCAGACCATCGCTGAAAACTGGATATTCCACAGGAAATGGAAAGAACTCTTCTCAAGTCTCTGGGAAAGTGTTGGGTGCTGTTTTTAAATAATGTGGGATTTAAAGATTTGTCGTCTGCTCTTTATGCACTCGTTGCTTCAACCTAACCAGACGTCTTTAGAAATAAACTCTCCGGATTTTTTTTTCTTTCAGAAGTTCAACAAGTCGAGAAGAAATTGGAGGAAAAGTGGTTACAAGTAGGTTCGTCCCTGCTAGGCTGCAAAGTCAAAGGAAAGGCGTGAGTTAGCGGATTCCTGTTCACCATCATCAAAATCAGCATCGTGTCCCCTTATTTCCCTTTGATTCCGCTTCGAGGTTTCATTTCTAAAGAACCCTCGAAGTTGAATCAAAAGGAAATAAGAGCAAACGATACTGGTTTTGATGATGGTGAACATGAAACATCTACAACTCACCTTACTAAATGTAAAGAAGTCACGACAAAAGTGGGAGAAAAATTACGTAAGTAGGTTTTAAACTAGGTCTAAAATCACTTCACTTGTGCACAGATTATAAATACATTGATCGACTTGATTTGACATTTACTCAACGTGTTTGTAGTGTTAGTAAATAAAGATCAATCCGAATCAAGGTCTTCAAGCTGTACATGCATACATGTATGAGACAGTAAGTTCATCCACCCACACCTTGCTCCAAAGATTTCTGGCACCATGTCGACGTGTTGATTTTAGTGTTCACTTTACTGTTGGCGCTTCGGGAAGGGTTTTCAGCCAGATCGTGTCTATTTACTGGGACTGTGGAACGTGTTGTGTTATACTGATGAGAAAAGGATGAGATTGCGGATACAGTTGAAACCTTGACCTTCCTGGAGAAGTCTTTAATGGGGTTTAAGACTTTGACCTCACCAGAGCCCGCATTTCGGAAGTATTTAGATAACGGTGTTCCGCCATCTGCGATTGTTTTCTTGAGATCATGTATTTGTGGCTGTTCTCGTGGTTCTACTGTATGTTAAAACAGCTCTACATGTGAACACAGACGTATGTGGATACGTAGAGCTGTGGGAACATGCAACTCTGATTTTGTAGGAATATGGACCTTCGCAAAACATAAGAAACATGTCAATATAAGAGGTCTGTGGGAACCTTGGTTGACCATATTTCAAACGTTCAAGTCCTCATACGCAAAACTATAATTATGCATCAAGCAATCTAACATTTCAATTTGCGTGTACGCGCAACTATTATATAAGATTACAGACATCGATGTGACTGGAGAAGTATGATTGTCTACACAGGCTCGACATCAAGATAAATGCATTCAACCTGATTAAGCAGGAGCTTTGCTCGAGGCGATAGGTAAAAATGAATGTGGTTGCTGCAGAAATTAACGGCTCTGCCGCACACATTTAATGTTGCTGACGATTGCAACTAGCTGCATGCAACTAGAATAAGATAGGCCTAATGTTCGCACTTGTCTACACCTTTCATTACTGAAAGAATGTGAGCTTCAGTGATGGAGGAACACTTTTCTTCTTAAACCGAATAAATGGAAAACTCTACTTTATATATATATATGGCCTGACCTATGCATGTATCTAACCCTAACCCTAAAAATAATTATATATATTACAAGGAGATTTCTGTGCGGAATATGTCTAAAAACATTAAACGATTTTTTTAATGTGGCCGAAAATCGAGTTTCGATAAAACCCTTGTGTACAGCTGCCTACGTCTGCTGTCAGGTTACGTTAAATCTTGATTTCGGTCGAAGCCTTGAGCAGCGTTTTTGGACTGGTAAGTGCGCTATAGAAGGACAATTACTTCAGGAAAAATGGAATATTATATCTTTGGCAGGTCTCTGGTATCTTAGCGCTGTGGCTCCGGCCAGGCTCCCTGAGATGTACCATATAGTGTTCTTTTAACTATTGTCCTCTCCTCGGTTTCAGGTTGCAGGCATTATTACACAAAAGAGGATTAGGAGCAAAACTTCTGCATAGGTGATTATCTAATTACTGAAATACAGCGAATAATATTAACAGTCAAAATTGCCTAGATCTGCATTGATAGTCTTTAGTCACTGCATGCTGTTGGCGCTCTACATGCATAGGAAATGATGGTGATCTGAATATACTGTAATGTCTTGCAATGTATAATATCAGCAGTCAAATTTGGTATTAATATAGGTCTGCAGAGATACTGATGCAGTCGCTGCTATAGATCTCGTCAATAATTCATCATTGTGTATACCTCTGACATTTTGCCTTTCCATATTGTCAGCAGCAGCAACAACGACAACTACAATATCGCAACAATTTGCAGTGTCAGTACAGGCAGCGCAAGTAATAATTTTATCTAGTATGACTTTAGGAGCGATGCGCGACAGCGCAGACAACCACAATGAATTTAAGCTTGAAAACTGAAATGAAGTATGCTTATAAATAAATAGGTCTAACATGGCTACTACGACCAATTGCATCATCGTAAGGTCCAACTCAATCGCCTATAAAGTATAATTTTTACATCTTTTAGTTTTAATTACACGCCCAACCAAACAACGACACTATACGTCAATCATCATCATCATCATCATCATCATCATCATCATCATCATCATCATCATCATCATCATCATCATCATCATCATCATCATCTTCACTTCTATTAAAAACAACACATACAAATGCGACGACGATGATGTAAATCAATGGAATAATAACTAAGACCAATTAGTGAAGCCTTGTGTTACGTTGAAACGCGCATGATGGTCCGCGCACGATAGATCCGATCGTTTTGTTTTGCAAAGTATTCAATAGACAGAGTGTATTTACCTTTGATTTGATTTTGCGTTGTGGCTAGAAGAGGCTTGGTATAATGTTGATAATTTTCGTTGGTCGATATTGTTGGAGAATTCTCTAGAGTTGCATGTTTATTATCGATCGAAGACTCTAGATAGCTCCACTATAAGCTGAGAGATTCTCTTATGATGAAGAATGTTGTATGACGTAAGACAGTGATGACGAAGTTTAGTTTGATTGGTTGTAACGCGTCACTCTGGAAGGTTCTGACGTAATCTGGAGTCTAGAAAAACTATATATAATTGATGCACTGTGTAGGGTTGATAGTTGAGAATTGTAGAGTGGAAAAAACGATTGAACGATTGTATGCAGTTGTTCATGTACGCTGAATAAAATTGGAAAACTTCATACGACTCCTGCCTTGTTACTGATTGAACGGGTTGCGTGGATAAACGAATCTGAGTTACACTTATCAGAATTCAAGCTTTGGGGCTGAATCAACTGAAAAAACAAACAACAACATCGAGTGTAACTGTAACACCTTTAACTTTGTTTAAATTCATCCATTTTAAAGAAAGCAACAGAGAGAGAGAGAGAGAGAGAGAGAGAGAGAGAGAGAGAGAGAGAGAGAGAGAGAGAGAGAGAGAGAGAGAGAGAGAGAGAGAGAGAGAGAGAGATTCTAATCACTTCTCATTCTAGGTCTCAGAGATAGAAATATTTTTTAGTTCTGTTTCCGGCTTGGATAACAGGACAATTATTCTTAAATTAAGTCTAGTAGGCAGTATTAAGCTGCAGTGATGCTTCTTGTTGTTAGTGATAAACACTAATAATTATAACCCATCAAGCACAAACCAACGGCTACAGTCGTAGTCAATTAAATCGGCGATCCGTACCTCGAAAATTTAAACCCAAACTCTGCACATACACACACACGCACGCATGCATGCACATACACACAAACACTCACGCGCGCGCTCACACACACACACACACACAAAGAAGCATAATACGTTGATTCAATCTTTGACTACGATCTTATTCTATCTTTCAAACATACGAAATTAAACAAATATTTCGATCTTGATTTTATTCTACACCTTCTTGATTCTATACAAGAGGATAAGAAAGATCCTTCCGGTCTTGTTTGCTCTCCATCAAACCGTTTTCTGTGTCATAACAGACGGGTGCAAACAGGACGTTTCGATTTGATGTAATGCTATTGCTAGTTCCATTAACAATTCAAAGCCGGTTACTTATCGATCAGTATTTCGATCGTAGCAAGCTAAGCCTTGATGAGAAACAAGATATACCAGTACAACATCGACGTTTTTTCATTGACGCGATTTTCTGGATTCAGTGTTAAGACTTTTCAGAGTGTCCTTCTCCAGCAGGGGCGGATCAGTTAGTTTTTTTTGGGGGGGTTTCCAAAATTCGTATAAAAAAATAAATAAATAAATAAAATAAATATATATATATAAATATATATATATATATATATATATATATATATATATATATATATATATATATATATATATATATATATATATATATATATATATATATATACATATATATATATATATATATATATATATATATATATATATATATAGTATTTATTTTATGTTTATGTTTATTTTTATTTTTATAATTGTATTCTCTCTCTCTCTTTCTCTCCTTCTTCTTCTTCTTTCTTTTCCTTTTTTTTTTTTTTTTTTTTTGGGCTGGGGGGGGGGGGGTTTCCGGAAACCCCGGAAACCCCCCCCTCGTCCGCCCCTGTCCAGCGTAACTCAGCACGCTGAGACGTATTCCCTATAGAGATGTACTGCATATTCCCCATCAGATTCAAGCAAAGGAAGATCTGAATGGCAGGAAGGCAGGTAGATTAACGTCCCCAGACACATAAGCATATAGGGGATCTGAATAATTTCCAATTGGTTTATAATATACCACTTATTTTCACACCCTGCCTTTCCGTCCCCTATATATGCGTAAAGTGTCCGAGAACTCTAATCTAGCAAACGAAACGAAACCATGCCTTTGTCCCACCGCCGTAGCTCAATTGGTAGAGCATTCGCCTGGCACACCGATGACCCAGGTTCGAATCCCGCGGTGGACGATATAAAATGTGGCCATTTTCACTGTCCATTTCAGCAGTATGATTGCTCTGGTGGTTCAGTGTTGATTCGGGTCCCCGTTTGCCATATCGCCAATGGTGGGTGTAGACGTTAAATCTCAATATTCGCCCTGCCTTTATTTTCAATCCTTGAAATGGTCCAGTTCTTCGCTTGAAACGTTCTGCTACATTCCACAGATTTGATATAATATATCGTAGTGAAGTCGACCCCAGAACTCGTTGACGTTTTTCTTGATAAGCCTACCGCTGCTGGCTATTATTACAGTAGAACCAAACAACGGCATCCCTTAAGATAAGCAACCGCCCAGATAGTCAGCAGAATCGGCATAACCCTTAATCAAAACCTAACCCCAACAAAAGCATAGCGGTAATCCTAAACTTAACCTAAATCCATCGAGATTTTGATAATTAGAACCCAAAATAACGGCGAATTATTGCGAAATAAAACTGAACACTCCCATCCTGATTCGCTCAGAAAATTCGCACAATTAGACTTATTATCACGTTTACTCTAATATTAATGGTATTAGTCTGCATATAACACTAACTCTAACTCATCTCCTATTGGTTTAATAATTATAGCGTATTTGACGACGATCGAGTTATGATTAGGGTTATAGAATACGGGATATGTTAAGTCTTATTCGGCGGATTTTTGAGGAACTGTTGTTTAGTTCTGTTAACATTAAACCACGGCAACAGTAAAAGAAAATAAATCATCCTCTCTATTCATCCGCACAATATATGCCTAAATTAACCTTTACTCTCAAACCTTAACACTAACTATAAACCCCTAGAGTAACCTTTACTCTCAAACCATAACACTAACTATAACTATTGTGCGACCAACATCCAGTATACTTCCCAGCTAGCCCTAGTACTACTTTACGACGTGTTAAAGTTACCTACCTACTTTTAATTTCCCTCTAACCCTCAACCAGGTCCCTAACCCTAACAATATTCTAACTCGAACTCAGCCCCGTACTATTTTGGTGGGTACTGTCAATTCGCCTCAGTCAACTCGCCTGAACATTAAGTCAAGCCGCCTAGGGTTAGGGTTTGGGTTAGGGTTAGGGTTACCCGCTAACACAATACAACACAACGATTAAGTTGTGCATTCAAAAACACATGTAGGGCAATTGATTTGAGATGTTGCGAACTGACTGAAAACGAGGTGAGGTGAATCGTCGTTAGGCGAATCGTCATACACCCATTTTGGTGAGTAATATAAAAAAAAGGCAAAAATGCTTGAATGTAGACCCAAAACAAAGAGCGGACGATTAAAGATGTGCAGAAAGGCTTCACTGCTGTTTCGTCCTCAACCTACTACTTACTACTACCACTATTACTGCTACTACTACTACTACTAATCTTAACTAGTTACTACTACTACTTCTACTACTACTACTACTACTACTACTACTACTACTACTACTACTACTACTAATCTTAACTAGTTAAGAATATCGAATGAGATACTGAGATCGGGAGAAAAAGGTTGGTCTAGAAATAGAAAGGTAGATACCAACGAAAATGTGCCATAGGTGTCAGTAGATCACGCTTGCTGGGTCTGGCACATTGCTGGATCACACACCCACACAAATACACACCCACTCATTTTAGCATCACAAGAAGGAAAAAAAAGGTCTTCCCGCCTGCAAGACTGAGTCACAGATTCTATAATCCATTAACAGCAGGTTTGAATCCATGGGGGAAATGGCAGTTGAAAATAATGTAATGTAAAATAATAAACTATAAACTAATTCACAAACATCCAACTCACTAATCTGGAGGGGGAAAAAAGTCTTCGCCTTTGCAAGACTGAGTCACACATTCTATCAACATAATACAATGACCGATCAAAATAATAAACGTCATACAAACATAATTTAAAAAAAAAAACCAATTAA
Source organism: Oncomelania hupensis (assembly GCA_036898135.1). NCBI lineage: Eukaryota > Metazoa > Mollusca > Gastropoda > Littorinimorpha > Pomatiopsidae > Oncomelania > Oncomelania hupensis. The sequence goes on along the minus strand of CM072511.1, from coordinate 28,250,571 downwards.
AGGCAACTTACCTGATGGTGCCACAAGGAATCTAAACCATTCGCAGTCGATGTAAACCCCAAAACACAAAATTACATCCACGACACAAAGCCTATAATACTCGATGAGTAAAATCACTGTCCAGAGAGAACGAAGTAAGCTTATTTCTACGCAATCGTCACGCAATGGTATAAATACGAGCGAAAGGAAAATTATGGCTAAGCTGTTTGTGTGGTTTTTAACAGCTGGGATGGTACATAGCTCAAAAAATATTTTTTTATAAAAACGAGCATGGAAAGACCAGAGTAGGCTAATGGGAGCAGCTCTACTTATTTTGAGCCATCATACACAATCCTTTTGTCCAAGCCGTGCAGCCAAGCAGAGCAACACACAGCACAACACAACACGCGTGTCGAGAACTACACACAGAGTGGCTGACACTGGAAGGAGAGAAATAGGGAAAAGCAGGGAAGGGAACCAGCGTAAGAGAGAAACAGAGAGAGAGAGAGTCTCTCGGCGTCGCCGGTTACCCGGATGCATGAACTCTAACCTCTGCATCATCAACAACTGCGGTCGATGCCGGCCGCGTGTTTTAGGTACGGCAGCACCCAGCTCGCGTGCACGTGTACGTTTGTTTCGATGTCTGTTGCGCGTGAAGGGTCTGATCAATAGCACGAAGATTGTCGCAATGCAACAATGTGTCACAAAAAAGAAAGTTATGGACGACGATGATGATGATGATGATGAGGAGGAGGAGGAGGAAGAAGAGGATTAATCAATCATTGTTTATTTTTACCAACATAGCTGTGCATTATGTCTGCGTTCTCCTGCATTTACAGTTGGCCTATTGGCATCGATAGGGCTGTAAACCGATCACAAAGCGCCGACAACCCAACACATTTCTTGTTCTCTGCATAGTCTTAAGTCTATATTTATGAATTCTTTTAATGTCTTTCTGGGAGCCCGGCTGTGAAAAGTTGATAATGTCATTTGTTTTGTAAAGCGCACATATCTGACCACGTATCTGCTCTAAAGCGCATAAAAACATCAACACAGACAATGCACAAAATACAAAGCTGTAAAAACCAAAGTGAAACAGATATGACATGGCAGTCACACAATACCAAACAAGAGGTATAAGCCTACGTAATAATAATAATAATGGATGCTATAGCCTACGCGCCTTATTCTTACATCAGACTCAAAGAGCGGCGATCTGTAACCAACAATCACGCTCACTTGTTACAGACACCCCTACATACAACAAACACATTCATCACTCAAACATGTGGTGGGAGAGGCAATTCTATAGTGGGTTTTAGAAGACGGATATCGAAATGGAATTTTGTTTTTGAAATGTTAGATAGACTGCATCCAATATCATTGTTTACAATATACATTACTTTTAACTTGTATAAGTTTAAAATGTGACAAGAAAACACAAAGTCTCTCTCTCTCTCTCTCTCTCTCTCTCTCTCTCTCTCTCTCTCTCTCTCTCTCTCTCTCTCTCTCTCTCTCTCTCTTTTAAATGATGACGTTTACAATAAATCTTTATTTTGTTTCTTTGGAACCCACGCATTGGACAGGAGACTTCAACTTCAACTTTGTATTGGCTCCAACAGCATAATAGAGAACTTGCTTCGCGCATACAAAGATCAGATAAAATTTTTAAAAAACTGATACAAATTAAAAAAAAGACATTCTCGCAAAATCGACTCGCACCCCGTCAATTGTATCACAGCAAACAAGAGGACGACATAGAGAAGACTTAGGCTACGCGACGCTCACTTTCCCAGGATTCAGCAGTTCAGAAATCGATCAATGAATGTCATCACTAGGATACACTATGTGTAAACGGACAAAGTTCCAAAGTGTTGATCAATTTTCTTCTCATTTCATTGCTGGCAATAACACTTCACATTCGGCGACAGGCTAATGAACTAGTTTAACCATAAAATAAGTTCTGTTCGACTCCGACAAGCCACTCCGTATAAATCAAGGAGCGCTAACTAGCGCAATGTTGTACACAAGAGCAACTTCATAAAGAAATGTACTAATGACAGTACTGACAGCGCACAGTCCGTACGCCGTAAGAAAGTCCTTTGTATAATTCCTGCATAATTCCTGGGGTTAGTCTTCTTCTTCTTCTTCTTCTTCTTTGCATAATTCCTGGGGTTTGTCTTCTTCTTCTTCTTCTTCTTCTTCTTCTTCTTCTTCTTCTTCTTCTTCTTCTTCTTCTTCTTCTTCTTCTTCTTTTTCTTCTTCTTCTTCTTCTTCTTCTTCTTCTTCTTCTTCTTCTTCTTCTTCTTCTTTTTCTTCTTCTTTTTCTTCATCTTCTTCTTATTATTCTTCTCTCTCTCTTTCTCTCTCTTCTTCTTCTTCTTCTTCTTCTTCTTCTTCTTCTTCTTCTTCTTCTTCTTCTTCTTCTTCTTTTTTCTTCTTCTTTTTCTTCTTCTTTTTCTTCTTCTTCTTCTTATTCTTCTCTCTCTCTCTCTCTCTCTCTCTCTCTCTCTCTCTCTCTCTCTCTCTCTCTCTCTCTCTCTCTCTCTTAATAAAATAAAAGGACTTGATATTAGTGTGATTTTCATCAGGATGGAAATGTTTTGTCTATTCTTAGCATGTTTTTGAAAAATTATAATAGAATTCTGTGATCTTTTCAAAAGTATAATGAACAAAATGCGATATTGCAACAGGAAGGATAAGAAATATTAAGGTGTGCCGTCGCCACGTACAGTTAGATAAGTGCTCTATATATATCGTAGTATTATTAAGAAATTACGACCTTGCTGTATAATAATTTAAAAAAAAAACTGTTTACTTTGTCAAGAAAAATGCACCGGACATCGTACAGTTGATGGCATTCTTTCTAAACGATAAACCGTTACTAACAAAATTCCTGCTCTCTGCCGACGCATGTAATTTAAATCTGACAGCACCTATTAGTGCATATCCGCGTAGCAAACGCCTTAGCGTCATTTTAGTGGAAACATCTGACTTCTACTGTCACTATCGTGTGCAACGAAGATCTATTATTGTGGTTGTGGATTATGGTTAGTCAAGGCAAGTCAACAAATCTGTATACCACGTGAAAACAAAAAAAATCTTGGTTGCGAACGGCAATCGGGGACCACGGCTTCCACACACACACACACACACACACACACCCACACACACACACCCATACACACACGCGCGCACACACACACACAATGAAGAAAGTTAAAAAAACAAAACAACTAAGATCACAGTTCCAAGATTAATATGAGAGAGAGAGGGACAGACAGACAGACATACAGACAGGCAAACGGATAGACAGAGACAGATCCAGAGAGATAATAAAGACAGAGCTAGAGAACTATGGATAGGCCAGTCCATGGCACAAAATTTCGTGGGATAGGCCTAGAGCTGAGAGAGAGACAGAGAAAGCCAGAGAGAGAGAGAGAGAGACAGAGAGACAGAGAGAGAGACAGAGACACAGACACAGACACAGAGAGAAAGAAAGAATGTCACAGGGGAAGCAACTTCGGCTAACAGATTTCCTGTCCTTACGATTTCTCACGATGGGTTACTTCCCGTTAGCTTTCTAGGTCTATGCAAAACGTAATTTCTTTCAAAAAGTTTAAGATTGGTGACGTTTATGATTGACTTATCTATATATTGCGCTGTCTAGAAGTTTATTTTATTTTCTTCCTATATTCTTGTTGGTTTGTTTTTCGTTTTAACGAAAAGTTTTCAGTGCCATAATTATTCTGATATGGAGCGGCAGTTGGAATTCTCAGCTGAGGCATGCGTTGACTGTTGAGTCTTCCCAAAGAGCGTACATTAAAGATCTTTGGTCTTCCTTTCCCAGTAGTCTCTCTCTCAGCGTGTGTTGTAGGCTAATCTTAACAAAAACAGACTACATAGATCTATCGATTTCCCAGTTTCGACCTCGATTTTTATTTTTGAGAAAGGTAGATCAAAAGGGTGACTGAAGAATGTTCTTTGTTCTGGCGGCACAGGCGCATGATGCGGCGTTATCCTACAATAAATGTTTCATAGGCCTCTGCATATCTGACGCTTTTGATTTTGAACACTTGTATCATTATGGCGCAACTTTTTCTAACCTACCGTAGCATGCTCGTTGGTGTGGCAGAGAATTATAATATGCGAACTAAATTAGGCTTTCATATAAAAGTGCAAGAAAAAATTATAAATGTCAGTAATATGCAACAGATGTGGGTGGTTTCCACCTGGCTTACGACTGACTCCTCTGAGTTAGGTTACCTTGTGTGTCCTGAAAAACTGAAGGAGAACCACGCAAATATTGTCCAGGTATAAGATGTTAGGCTACTTATCCGGATTTTTTTTTAATATATAAGATTTAGTCATTCAGAGAGACAGCCAGAGACAGACACAGAGAGACAGACAAACAGAGACAGACAAAGACACAGACAGAGAGGGAACGCGCCTCCTCTAAGACCTAGACTATCACACAGGTCTTACAACCGCTACACTTACATTACATTATTATTGCTTTAGGTCCAGCGGACTCTTCCGAGCCAAATCAGGACCGGACAACCCCCGATCCGCATAAAAGATGTGCTGAAACAACCCCAGTGGTAAAACCGAAAGCTCTCCACCAGCCAGTCACTTTACAATAAAGACCTCCCATGCAGGGGACGGCTGAGGCTTCACCCCAACTTATCGAACCCCCGTTTACAAAAACAAAATAGAATACAAACATCATTATAAATTATCAACAAAACACATACATATAAAATGCCTACATTGCTAAATAATAACATCATAGGAAGCCCTAGTGACCACCCGGCAGAAAGCGTCCAATATTCCCAAGCTGATCCAACAGACCTCATACACAAACAAGGAGTCTTGTCCAGGAAGAGTTTTCAAGAAAAAAGGTAGGAGACTGGTCTAGCGAAGAAGACGATAGTATAGCAGATTGATAGAAAAGAGCAGGAATGAGAAAGAGCAAATGAGAAAGACAGCGACAGTGGGAATTTAAAGCACTAAATTTCCAGAAAGTGGGGATACTATTTATACTGAAACCCCCGGCACCCCAACGGGGGTAACCGCTACACTATCCTCATCACTATAACGACGAATGCGATAGCCTACAACAAGAAAACAGCTGTAGCCATTAAAACAGTTGTTAATATTTTAGAACAGCAGCTGATGGGTTCAAATCACTTGGAACATGCTGTAGTAGCATGATTAATCCAGTTAGTCTTTTTTTTTCTTCTTTTTTTGGGGAGGGGAATTTGGTTGTAATTTATTCATTTCTTAGTAATGAGCCTGTGTTATAGACGGGTGTCATCGTCAGGAACTACAACTCCTGTCACGATTATTGAATTGTTAGGTCGATCGTGAGTGGACACAGACAGCGACTTCAAAGGCGGTAGGATTGGTTATTCTCTGTTAGCTTACGTTTTGCGGGGTGGAGGTGGAAAGTGGGTGGGGGGGTGTAATGGGTATGAGGAGGTGGGTGAGGGGGGGAAGGTGGGAATAGAAAATATGATACGAAACAATCTAAAGTGAGGAAGCAATACATAGTGATTAATAGGGAAAAGGATTTATTTCCCCTCCTTTGACAATTGCAGACTAAGAAGATTAAGGAACTGATCTTTCAAAACAATGATAGGTTGGAGAAGATTAAGAAAGACGGATGGTAGGTTTGTAGGGTTAGGGGAGTGCACAAAGATAATTGCAGAGAATGGGGTGGGGGTGGGGTGGAGGGGGGGTAGAGGTATGGTGTGAGAGAATGCAGCTTTGGAAGTGCGAGGGGGTGAGAAAGGGAATGGGGGGAGATGGTGCTCTGTATTACAGTTTGAAAATTGTCGTTGTATTGTTACCATTTATTTCTAATAATAATAATAATAATAATAATAATAATAATAATAATAATAATAATAATAATAATAATAATAATAATAATACAGGATGCTATGTACGCGCCTTTCCCCAAGGCTCAAAGCGCGGCGATCTATACCAACATACACGCTCACCTGTCTCATTTACCCTCACACACACCAAATACACATACATCACTCAAACAGGTGGTGTAAAGGCAGGGAGATTGCTATTAGAAGACGGAAGAAAATCGAATGTTTAATTTTTGAATTTTTATATTGACTGCATCCTGTACCATTATTGAAGTTTATACATTTCATTACTTGAGCAGGGGGGTGGGTGGGAGGGGAGTGCCCTGCATAAGGATGAAAGGTATACAAAATCGCAGACCGCTTTTATTTCATAACTAGTGATTTTGTACCCTGGCAAGCCAGGGTACACAGGTTGCTGTTTAAAATGTAGACAGAGAGACAACTGTTGTCTGCGAGTTTCATTTGGACGATGATACCTCGCCATATCCCCCTTGATACCTCACCATACCCCCCCCCTGATATCTCCCCGCCCCCCCCCCCAATAATGCCTCACCATACCCCCTTGATACCTTCCCGAACCCACTTGATACCTCCCCATACCCCTTGATACCTTCAGTACCCCCCTTGTAACCTACCTGTACCCTCCTTGATACTTCCCCGTTGATCGTTTCGCAGGTATGGATGAAAGGAATCGACCATCACCATACCCTCTTATATATACCCGTATCCCCGTTATGCCTACCCATGCCCCTTTAAACCTACCCGTAGCCCCCTTTTACCTACACGTACCACCCCATCCCGATCCTTGGTAATAATAATAATAATAATAATAATAATAATAATAATAATAATAATAATAATAATAATAATAATAATAATAATAATAATAATAATGAATATAGAATAATACAAATAGAAATCATAAAAAACACCAAGGCTTTAAAATAAAATTTGATATAAGATATTATAATAATAATAATAATAATAATAATAATAATTATTATTATTATTATTATTATTATTATTATTATTATTATTATTATTAGTTTATAAATAATAATAATAATAATAATAATAATAATAATAATAATAATAATAATAATAATAATAATTAATAATAATAATAATAAAATAAGTTTAAAGTAAAAAGCCTAAATTTAAAAAAAAAATCCATATTGTAGTGTAAAAAAAATAACATAAAAAAAATATCGCCCACGAGAGATTTGAACTTGGGTTGCCTGCACGGTAGGCGAATGTCTTACTAAGTGAGCTACCAAGGCTTCGTATGAATACCATAAATTTTTTGGTCTATATGGGAAAACATGCTGAAACCTCGATTCGATTTTTAATTAATCAAATTTAATTAGTTAAACACAAAATTTTGTAAGATTGGTGACATAAGTGCAAAAGTGTTTAGAATGGAAATAAATCAAAATTTGCGGTATAACGGAACGTTCTTGACACGGGTTGAATCGAAACCGCGCGCGGAATGAGGCTATTGCAGTTTGTGGACACTTTATTTATTTATCTCAGAAACGGTTAAACGTTCGGTAAGGAAATGTCGGCTATAACGATTTCGCGGGTTTTGAGCGCACAGCAGGCCGATCCGCAGCGCCCAGCACCTGCCCAGATCAGCGTCCATACCGGACAAACTTTACAGTAGAGGCGAAGAAGGACTTCCGGCTAAGCAATTTATATATATAGATAAGAATACTAATAATATTGGATGCTACATAAGCATAACATACACAAACATACATATACAACAAGCACACATTTATCACTCAAACATGTGATGTAAAGGCAAGGAGATCGCTATCAGAAGATGGACTTGAAATCGAATTTTTATTTGTGAATTTTTCGTACTGACTGCATCCAATATTAGTAATTAAGGGAGGGAAGAAACCGGAGTACCCGGAGAAGACCCTCAGTGACCTCAATGGTCTCGTATCTATTTTAAGTCACATGCGTTCGCCCCTTGCGGGAATCATACCCGCGACCGTCGGCATAGCAAACCGGCGGCGACCTACTCATTGCGCTACGAGGCCAGTGAATAAAACCATTTGAACTTGCAGCTGAAGTATTGATTGGTGCTCGACAAATTAAGATATATATATATATACTTTAAGTGTTACGGTTATCTGTTTTCATACCTATAGTAATCTGTCACTCATTGATTTTTTTTTTTTAAGCGTAAGAGCGAGTTTCTTGAATGAAATGATAGCGTTTTAATATCAGCATAGTGGAACAGGAGGGGTGGGGAATCGGTTAAAGCGCTTTTCCAGCTCAAGAGCTGCTCAAGGCGCTGGCCCATGCAAGACCTAACACAAGCCGCTTGGGATGCCCACTTGCCACCTTTGGCCGCCTCGTCTGACGTCCAGACGACTAAGCACAATCGTGTGGGAACCGGGGATGGAGAAGACAAAGGACCTAGTGGTTGCTGGCTGTATTTGTGTAGCCGGCATTCACCCGTCTAGGACAAGAGCGTCTGAATCTTTAAAGTCCGCACGATGGAATGCGTGCGTGCACAGTTAGTTAGATAGTTAGTTAGTTGCTTAGTCATTGTTTATAGAGTCCAGCGGACTGCAAAGAGTCGAAAAAGACCACAATTTAGTTTGAAAGAGGACTCACCCCTGATGCGTATAAAAGATCTGCTCAAACAACCCTTACGGTAACACTCAAGGTACTCCACCAGCCGGTCACTTTACAATAAAGGCATCCCATGCAGGGAGGCTGAGGCTGTACTTTAATTTATCAAACCTCCATTTACAAAAACAAAATAGAATATAAACATCATTATTAAATGTTAACAAAACACATTCATGTCTAAACAGTGTTAAATAATAATACCAAAGAAAGCCTTAGTGACCATTTGGCAGAAAGCGTCCAATATCCCCAAGCTGACCCAACAGACCCCTTACACAAATGAGGAGTTTTGGGAGAGTTTTCAAGAAAACGATTGGTGATTGGTCTAGCGAAGAATATTGTAGATTGATAGAACAGATTAGGGACGAGAAAGAACAAATGAGAATGACAGAAACAGTGGTAATTTAAGGCACTAAATTTCCACAAAGTGGGGATACTATTTATACAGAAAACCCCGGCATTCCAATGGGGGGGAAGCGCGCGCGGAGTAGACCTCGGTTTATACTCTAATCCGAAAGTGTAGGTGCGGAGTTTTTTTAGGATCTTTTGCAGTATTTTGGTGGTTTTTTTTCTGTCTGTCTTTCTTTTTCCGGCATTCCAAGGGTGTCAACGGGTTTCGAACCACTACCTGTCCGGGCCGCCATGTTAATGCTTAACCTTCAATGCTTCAATTGTTTTACTGTTACGTACACGACTGTGCCAACTGCGCTCTCCAATTCGCAATGGTCATTCAGGGTAAGAGGAGAGTGCGATGGGGAGGAGGATGGCAGGGAGGGACTGAGATCGAGGACAGGAAGGAAGGGGGTCATCCGCTTTTGTTTTCCTTCTATTTTTCGCTCTGCGTGTACACTGTTTGGACAAACTTACGTTACATGAATAGCCATGAGGACAAACATAAAAGTAGGACAAAGACTGCATTGTTCACTACTGCGGTCATCCTCTCCCCACCAACACCCCCATCCAAAGCCCTACCTACACACTCTCTTTCTTTCTTAACCTCTCTCTCTCTCTCCCTCTTTTTCTCACTCAAGTCCTCTCTCTCCTTCCATTTCTTTCTTTCCCCCTCTTTTTCTCTCTCTCCCTCTTTCTCCTTCTCTCTTTCTTTCTTTACTCATCTCTTCCTCTCTCTCTCTCTCTCCCCCCCCCCCCTCTTTCTCTCACTCTCTCTCCTTCTCTCTTTCTTTTTCTCTCCCCCCACTCTCTCTCTCCCTCTCTCTCCCTCTCTCTATCTCTCATTCTCTCTTTATTTATCTCCCCATCTCTACCCCTCTCTCTCTCCCTCTTTTTCTCGCTCTCTCTCTCTTCTCTCTTTCTCTCTCTGCACTTAAATACATATTGTAACACAGACGCACACCACGTCGCTCACATCCCAAACCGGGCGCCTGTGGATTGTAAGATTAGGCGCACAAGCCTAACACAAAATCTCCATCCTTGTCAATGAAATGCCGGTCCTCTCTTACTATCTCTGACCAACCTCCTCATAATTAATGTGTAGTCAACACACACACAAGACACACACACAAACACCCCCCCCCCCCACACACACACACACTAAGAACTAATACCATACTCTGCATAGAGTTACTGACATCCACTACAGTAGAACACTTTTAATGAGTGTAGAAATAAGACTTCATTTGGGGCAGAGGGTTGTCAAGTCAGTTCAATTGTTTGTTTTGTTTTGTTTTAATTTCAGGTCTTTTTTTTTTTAAATGTCTAGTGAAGTAGGTCAGCGGTTTAGGCACACCACACGGGCATTACAGGTTGGGCGGATCCTTGATGGCGCAGCAGTAGATATCACACAGCTTTCGTATCCACTGCTGCGCCATCGGGGATCCGCCCAACCTGTAATACCTTTGTGGGCCCACGCTAGATACAGTTTCGTGAAGCAACGTCGGGCCTGGATAACCCTTGAATGGAGAACCATGTTTGGAAAGCAACCCATTGAACGACACAAAGTTAATGAAACACACCCGAGGACACCACACCCTCCCCACTCCCACCCCACCTCCCCAGTTCATCTAGCTGTGAATGATACCTGGCTCTGTGTAGAACCGGGAAAGGTAAAGCAGCGAGGGAGAGGGGATTGGGCACTGCCCTACTTAAGCTGGCCCAGAGAAAAAAGACAGGTCTCAAACGCCCCTCTCCCCAACGACCCAAAGGTTACGGAAACATCTTTACCTTTTATTCATTTAATACAATGATTTTAGACATGGACTCATACTGATACACAAGCCCGCGAGCGTGCGCGTGCACACACACACACACCACGCACACACACACACAAAAACACGCACACACATACACACACAGATACAGGCATTATTTTTTTTTAATGTTTTTGACGTGAGTTTTTACCCCCCGTGGGGGTGCCGGGGGTTTCAGTATAAATAGTATCCCCACTTTCTGAAAATGTAGTGCTTTAAATTCCCACTGTCGCTGTCTTTCTCCTTTGTTCTTTCTCATTCCTACTCTGTTCTATCAATCTACTATACTATCTTCTTCTTTGCTAAACCAGTCACCTATCTTTTTCCTTGAAAAATCTTCCGGGACAAACACTCTTCATTTGTGTGTGAGGTCTGTTGGATCAGCTGGGGAATATTGGACGCTTTCTGCCAAATGGTCACTGGGGATTCTTATGATGTTTTTTATTTGGCAATGTATGCATTTTATATGTATGTGTTTTGTTGATATTTTATAATGATGTTTGTATTCTATTTTGTTTTTGTAAACGGGGGTCGATAAATTAGAGTATAGACTCAGCGTCCCCTGCATGGGATGTCTTTATTATAAAGGGACCGGCTGATGGATTACCTTCTGTGTTACCACTAGGGTTGTTTCGGCAGATCTTTTATGCGGATTAGGGGTGAGTCCTCTTTTAGCGAAGTTGTGGCCTTGATTTTGTTGTCCTGATTCGGCTCTTTGCAGTCCGCTGGACCCTGTAAGCAATGAATAACTAACTGAATTTTTAAGATAAACCGGTTTTTTTCCCTCCATTACTGCCTTATTGTACAGTATACTTATTATCTTGTATTATCAGTTCCATCTGAAATACTGTATGAATGTTCCTTGCACAAATAGGGCCAGGGCTAGCCTGTTTAAAACGCAAGTATTACCCCTTACAACGTTCCAGTGTATCTAATTACTTCTTCATCATTTCAAAACTGGCAAGCGACTTTCAGATGCGTGGATTTTGAGAAGGCTTGAAACTCCTGACGAAGCGTGTCAGCAAAATACATAATTATTTGATCTGCTGTGTTCTATCTCCTTCAGCCTTGTCTTTCTTCGAATACAGGAGAAAAAGAAAACATGAATGAGTCTACCACGGAATTCTCTCTCTCTCTCTCTCTCTCTCTCTCTCTCTCTCTCTCTCTCTCTCTCCACCGGTCCTCTGCTCTTCTCTGTTCTGACCTCAGTCTCTCTCACACCTGCTGAACTGTTTTGTGTCTGCTCGCGTGGTGGCAGTGTGTGTCCTATCTCAGAATTTCTGTAGGACACCTATTAAGCTCTTTGGTACTAGTAGTAGTAGTAGTAGTAGTAGCAGCAGCAAGTTCATTGAACGAACCACTATCTCCCACCTGTTTTGTATGTGTGGGTTACAGTGTAGCCGGCTACTACGGCTGTCGCGGCCGTTTTGAATCTTGCATATAAAAATGTGTTTTCGTGCAAAAGGATACTTTGATATTTAGCAAAGCAATACAAAGTGGATCTTCACTGGGAGCACCGAGTCAGGTTTCTGTTTCTGTACAAAGTGGATACTATTTCATTGAAGATGAGAACATTTTTCATTGTTACGTTTCGTATCAGAAACCGGTAAGTTCTTGTTTATTCTTATATACTTGGTCAGTGTCTTACACTTTAAGAAGGTTTATAATAATAATATCAAAGTTTGTGCTTTACCGTTAGAAGTTACGATCTTTTTTAAAACAATAAATATTTGTTAATAGTTTACTCATACCATGTTTTGCTTTTGGAAGCTGTCACGTCAGGAACGGTGCGCAATGCGTACCAGAAACACAACGTTGGTTTTAAGAAGACTACGATTTTGTTTGGATTTAGATCGAACCAGAATATAAATAAGTTTGCTTGCTTAGTCTATTTGTCGACAGAAAAAAATGTGATAAGATTATGACGAAGAACTAGTCCTAGGGTTATAGTTACGGTTAAGGCTTAGGGTTACAGTTAGATTAGGGTTAGTGCGGGGTTAACATTTTTTTTTTAAAATTAACATTATTGACGTATTTGAGAATTGCGGCTGTGAGTCTGAGACCTTTGTCCCTTTAACCTTTGTACACTAGATAGTGTGACCATAATATTAGGGTTTATTCATCCATAATTGTTATTGCAATGAAAGCCCTCGTATATCTTTTCAACTTGTTTCTGGCCATCGCCAATAATTACAGCGGAAAACTCGGAGGCTCTATCTGCCAATAACGAAAGTCCCGATTTAACCTGAATCTTGTGGAACTCGAATTCGTTCTCCACGCAACCCGTTCACTCGGCAACAAGGCAGAAGTCGTCGTTATGAGGTTTTCCAACTTTATTCAGCAAACAGACCCTCACCCTCCTCACCCTCACCCCCATCCTCGTGGAGGTGCGGGGGTTTCTCTATAAATAGCATCCCCACTTTCTCAGTTCAGTTCAGTGCATAGATTAACGTCCCCGGACACAGTGCGTATAGGGTACAATAGGATATACCCCCACTTTCTGGAAATTTTGTGCTTTAAATTCCCACTGTCGCTGTCTTTTTCCTTTGTTCTTTCTCATTCCTACTCAGTTCTATCAATCTACTTTACTATCTTCTTCTTCGCTAGACCAGTCACTTACCTGTTCTCTTGAAGTCTCTTCCAAAACTCCTCATTTGTGTGTGAGGTCTGTTGGGTCGACTTGGGAGCGTTGGACGTTTTCTGCCGGGCGGTGGCTGGGGCTTTCTGTGAAATTATTATCTGGCAATGTGGGCATTTTATATGTGCGTGTTTTGTTGATGTTTTGTAATGGTGTTTGTGCTCTGTTTTGTTTTTTTTCGTAAACGGGGGTTCGATGGATTGGAGTGTGGCCTCAGCGTCCCCTGCGTGGGATGCCTTTGTTGTGGGTGACCGGCCTTCGGTGTTTTCTTTGGGGTTGTTTCAGCGGATTTTGTGTACGGATCTGCGGATTCACAGTGGTGATAAAACGAAACCTCCGATGGTATGGCCACGTCACCAGATCATCAGGTCTTGCAAAGACCATCCTGCAAGGCACAGAGCAAGGAGGCAGAAGAAGAGGGAGACCGAAAAAGAGGTGGGAGGACAACATTCAAGAATGGACTGGTTTGACACTGAGCGAAACAATCAGGGTTAATTGCTGAGGACAGGGAAAGATGGAGTACGCTGGTTAAAAGATCATCTGTGGTGCCCCTACGACCTCCGAGTTACGGGACAGGATAGGATAGGATAGGATCGGATCGGCGGTGAGTCCTCCTTCAGCCGGGTTATGGTACTGATTTTGTGGTCCTGATTCGGCTCTTTGCAGTCCGTTGGACCCCATAAACAGTGAATATCTAACTAATTAACTAACTAACTAGCATCAACATCTCGGCGTGCAAGCTCTTTCCCAAAACACACTACTCACAGAGAGCGCGCTACTTATTTAGATTCTTTCAACAACCCAGAAAAACGCGGAACGTCCCAGAATGACATAATCAGCCAATCAAAATAAAACTCGTCACCGGAGTCACGCACTGTCTTACGTCATAGTACTTTCTATTTTCATCTCAAAGATTCGAAACAATAATCACAATATTTTGACTGACGGAAACAAATAGACATTACATAAGGCCCATCCAGCAACAGCATAAATCAAAGTAAAGTAATAGCCATTAATCACGCCTCGTGCCTGAATACAATAGCCACTTGAAATCAAAGAGAGCGTCTCAATCAGGGTAATAGAGTACAACAAGGGGTGTCTTTTGTTGACTTTTTTAGCCAGCTGGAAAGATTGTTGTTTATTGCATGCAATGGTGTCAAATAATGCAAAACGCTAGAACGGCGTGTCCAACTGTGAGTGCTTGTAACATCCACTATGACGTTTTGCAATTAGTTAGTCATTGTTTATAGGGTCCAGCGGATTGCAAAGAACCGAATCAGGACCACAAATTGGTTGAGAGAGGGCTCCCCCTTGATCCGTATAAAAGATCTGCTGAAACAACCCTAACGGTAACACTGAAGGCATTCCACCAGCCGTTCACTTTACAATAAAGGCATCATATGCAGGGAACACAGAGGCTGTACTCTAATTTATCGAACTTCGTTTTCAAAAGCAAAATAGAATATAAACATCATTATTAAATATTAACAAACACCTACATTATGAAATGCCTAAATTGCTAAATAATATCATAGAAAGCAATAGAATGACAGAAACAGTGGTAATTTAAAGCACTAAATTTCCACAAAGTGGGGATACTATTTATACAGAAAACCCCGGCAAACCAACGTCGGCGACGTTTTTGCAAGTCCCGATAACTTATGTACTGGTTATAGCCAACGATCTTTTTAGACGACGTTTAGAGTGGAAATTTATGAAATATCAGACACACGATGATTGTTATAACTTCAATCAAAAAATACTAGTCTAGCATAAATTAGGCGTTTTATTAAGTTGCTTTTTTGGGGGCATTTCGATCTAGGGCTTAGATTTACTCATTTACATCAACCGAGAAAGTGTACGTTTTCTTCGTTGAAGTTACCCTTGGCTGGTTGTAGGTGTGATAGGGACAACCCGCAAAAATAAGCTATATATTTCATTGCAGGTTGTGGTCATCAAAATCTTAGTAATAATGTTATGTAGATTATGGGCCTGCGGATTCTGCTGTTCAGAAGTGTCCTTCGTTGAAAGGTGTTCAAGCAGCTGGAGACCTTAAATCGTTATCTGAGTCGAGTTCTTGCATATAGATTAAATCTGATGGAAGTTACACGGTTTGTCTGCCGCTTGCTATTGTATTCGCTGAGCTGTATTGTACCTATTGTCCGATCCATGTGTGTGTGTGTGTGTGGAGGGGGGGGGGTGTGTGGGGGTGTGTGTGGGGGTGTATTTGTGTGTGTGTGAGAGAGAGAGAGGGTGTTTGTGCGTGTGTGTGTGTGTGTTATTTATTTGTTTGTTTTGGCTCGGAGATGATCTGAATCTTCTTATATTTGCCTTTTTGTGTTGAGTGTCAAAACTGTTCCTAGTTCATTGAGGAGGAAAAACGTCTTTTGTTAGTTACTATAGACTGAAACTTTCGTGGAAGTTGTGGATTAGGTATCTACCGATGGTTAGAGGCTTCTGTGTACTCATTCTTTTACAAGCTATTTTTATATTACGTAGATGTGAAATGTATAATATAATTATCTGTGTTCACGTTTTTATCTCCAGTTTCTACTCCAATTTTCCTCTTTCCCCGCTTTGTTGTTGTTGTTGTTGTTGTTGTTGTTGTTGTTGTTGTTGTTGTTGTTGTTGTTGTTGTTGTTGTTGTTGTTGTTGTTGCTCTTCTTCTTCTTCTTCTTCTTCTTCTTCTTCTTCTTCTTCTTCTTCTTCTTCTTCTTCTTCTTCTTCTTCTTCTTCTTCTTCCTCCTCCTCCTTCCTCCCCCTCCTACTCTTTCTACTTCTTCTTCTTCCTCATCCTCTTCTTCTTCTTCTCCTTCCTCCTCCCCCTCATCCTCCTCTTCTTCTTCTTCCTCCTCTTCTTCTTGACAAGCGTTATAGGTTGAGTGCATGCAAAACATGAGCCTTTTGTGTATTGATACTTTTACCAATTTTTATGTAAAATATTATCATATCATCGCGTTTCCTCCTCTTAACTCCTACATAATAGGTCTTCTTCTTCTTTCTTTCTTCTTCTTCTTGTCCTTCTCGTTTTTCTTGTTCTTCTTCTAATTTTTTCTTCGTCCTCCTCCTCCTCCTCTTCCTCCGCCTTCTTCTTCGATTTTATTATTTTATTTTTGACTCTTTATAATTGTCCATTTTTGTCGGGAAATTCTGGGCAGCCTTCCCTGGGGAAGGCGTAGACGCAGCCTGAGGTGCGCCCAAACCCAACTCACCTAATATTAGTTGTGTGTTTTGAAATGTTGCTGGGGGAGCAAACCGAAGTACCCGGAGAAAATCCTCGAAACGTTGCCCGAGTCGAAAGTAAATAATATTCGGAGAAACATATTGCCCAGATGTGGGATCGATCCCACAGCTGTCAGGGGCCAATGGTTTCTAGCCTGTGGACAAGGCAAGTTAGTCCCGCCTTTGACCACGCGGCCACAACTCTCGCATTTTATTTTCTTCTTCTAGACAAGCGTTGGGGGTTGGGGGGCATGCAAAACATTAGCCTTCTGTGTATTGATGCTTTTACCAATTTGTGCTAAATATTACCATATCATCGCGTTTCTTTCTCTGAAGTCTTCTTTTTCTTCTTTTAATTCTTGTTCTTGTTATTCTTGTTGTCCTTGTTGTTGTTGTTGTTGTTGTTGTTGTTGTTGTTGTTGTTGTTGTTGTTGTTCTTCTTCTTCTTCTTGTTCTTCTTATTGTTCTTCTTCTTGTTCTTGTTGTTCAATTCAATTCAATTCAATTCAATTCAGTTTTTGTTGTTGTTGTTGCTGCTCTTCTTCTTCTTCTTCTTCTTCTTCTTCTTCTTCTTCTTCTTCTTCTTCTTCTTCTTCTTCTTCTTCTTCTTCTCCTTCTTCTTCTTCTTCTTCTTCTTCTTCTTCTTCTTCTTCTTCTTCTTCTCCTCCTCCTTCTTGTTCTTCTACTTCTTCTTCTTTTCTAGACAAATGTTATGGTTCGGATGCATGCAAAGCATATTTTTTATGTGTTTTGATGCTTTTAATAATAATAATAATAATAATAATAATAATAATAATAATAATAATAATAATAATAATAATAATAATAATAATACAGGATGCTATGTACGCGCCTTTCCCAAAGGCTCAAAGCGCGGCGATCTATACCAACATACACGCTCACCTGTCTCATTTACCCTCACACACACCAAATACACATACATCACTCAAACAGGTGGTGTAAAGGCAGGGAAATCGCTATTAGAAGACTGAAGAAAATCGAATTTTTATTTTTGAAATTTTTATGTTGACTGCATCCTGTACCATTATTGAAGAATTATTTACGATAAAAAGAAAAAGTATCACCATATTATCGCATTTTATCCTGTTCTCGCCCTGCTCATCCTCCTCTTCCTCCTCCTCCTCCTTCTTCTTCTTCTAGACAAGCGTTAAGGGTTCGGATGCATGCGAAACATTTGTCTTCTGTGTATATTGACGCTTTTACGAATAAAAAAACAACTTTTTTATCTTCATACATTTCTCTCTCGACCTCCTAACACTTCTTCTGCTTCTTCTCATTCCCTTCTTGCATCTTCTCCTCAATGGTGGATTTAGACAAGCTTTAGGGGTCAAGCGTATTCACACACACACACACACACACACACACACACACACACACACACACACACACACACACACACAATGAGGCGTGTGTGTATGGAGGATGGTTGTTTGACACCAACGACGCCGTCACATGCATGCCAATGTCAATGTTTTCGCTGTTTGCTTCTCTCCCTCTTTCTCTTTTTCTCTCCCTATCTGTCTTTCTTCCCTCCTCCTCCTCCTCCTTCCCACTTCCTCTCTCCCTTTTCCTGCTTCTTCCCACTCACCATCCACTCCCACACAAACTCCTCTCTCTCTCTCTCTCTCTCTCTCTCTCTCTCTCTCTCTCTCTCTTCGTTCCCTCCCCACCGTTCTCTCACGCAATACATTTTTATTTTCTCTCCCTTCTTCATTCAGATATTATCCATTTTGTGTGTGTGTGTTGTGTTTTGTTGTTGTTGTTGTTGTTGGTGGTGGTGGTGGTGGTGTGTGTGTTGTTGAGAGGATTGGTGGGGCATAGTATGAATTTCCGTTGGTGAGGAGGGAGTGAGGGGTTATCCTGAACACGCGACGATTGGTACACGTCGTAGAAGGAACATTTTCCCTTTCTTTGGAAATCAGACTAGCGGAGGAGGGCTCAGCTTTCTATGTCTCTTTATTATCCTTGTCACTGCTGTGTCTGCTCTTCCATGTTCCTTTCTCTCCTGCCCTCTTTTAAGTTGAGCTCCACCACTGGGTTGTCAAGGTACTGCATTTATCTTCGTCGTCCAACACTACCAGACTGTGGACGAATCTTTTTAGGGTACACCGAAATCTACTTTTCCGGAGTAGTTTTTGTTTGTTTGTGTCTTTGTTTTTGTGGCTTTCCACACGCAATACAACACAACACAACACAACACAACACAACACAACACAACACAACACAACACAACATGACATCGCATCCCTTCAAAACACATCACGTGCTATAACTTGCCATAACATCACATATACGCCATCACATCACATGTCATGGCATGACATAACATGACATCGCATCGCATCACAATCGCATCACATCCTAAACATAACAGAATAGAACAGAGCCTTACAGAGATGCGACCCTTTTGTCATTCCCTCCACACTTGCTCCTCCCCTCCCAACTCCCCTTTGTATCTGGCATTTCTGTTGCCTGATAATGCTACTGTGATAGCATACAGCAACATCACAAAGACGAATGCTTCTTTGCGTAGTAGGATAGTGAGGTCTTGGGGATGGAGGAAGAAATGGGGAGGGTGAGGCCGGAGTGAAAGAGACCAGTACTCATCCCCCAGCTAAACGATGATTGTTTGTGTCTTTTAATGTCTTTTTCACCGAAATGATAAGACACAGTTATCATAGATACTGACCAATTGAAGAACCAATAAACGTTTTCGCTAAGCTAATCCAATAATCAAAACTAATATTGCCCAGAGATGTAACATTGTGAGCAGACTATTATACAATTAATCGCATTCAACTAAAACATGTTTCAAAGAAAACATTTTATTACGTATATATTTGATATTTTTACAATATTTAGTTCTTATGGAATTTAAATATATTCTATAAGTCAGCGTCGCTACAGTTCATTATGCTGTTGAAATTGCTGATTAAAATGACATTTCTTGTTAACTTCCTTTTCAGTTAAAACATGCATCTTCTTTACTGACAATGGTATTTTTAACATAACTGTATTACTTTTTTAGCCCCATTTTTGGCAGCTCGGTCAGCCCAGTCATTAAAAAGAAATCCACAACGAGATGGAACCCAACATAAGTTAACGTGTGTTCCAATAATTATAATACTATGAATCAAGTTCTTAATTTCAAAAAATATTTATTTTCTTTCTTTACTGTCATTAGAATGTAGTGCCCCTAAAACTAATTTTGAGTCAACACATATAACTACACAATAGACATTTAATTGTATATTTATCGTTCTATCTAAAGTCATCAGTATTGCTACCAATTATGCAATGAAAATTGAGTATCATTGTCCTAAATAAAATGATTCTGTAATTTTGAATTCAAAAATAACAAATGCTGCTCCCGCATTGCCATTTTCTAAGACCTGTGTATATTTTAGGTTGCGTGGAATATATTTTCGTATGAATGATTACGAACATCAATTATCATTAAACCCGAGTTATTATGTTTCGTTTCGCTTGTTAAATGAATGTAACAGTTAGCTTTTTCAAGATCCCATACAGGTATTGGTGACACTATGTTCTTGTTAATACAAAATCTGTTTTCCTCTGATTGTTTCGAAATTATGGAATTTTTTGTATAAGTTGCTTTTGTTTGAAAACGTTAATTTTTGCTGCAAGTCTAAGATAATATATTTTTGATATAAAATATTGTTCCTCATTCGTACTATTATGTACTGCAAGTTGCTCTGATAACTTATTTTGCACAAGATAATTTTCTCCATTCATTTAGAGGCATAACTCCCGTGGTTTCATACGCACGCATTGTTTTAGTTTAAATGAAGAAGTAGTTGTTGTATCAATCAATAACTTGCCTAAATAAAAGATTGCCATTTAGGTCTAAAGCAATTGTATCTATGGGAAGCTGCTACTCCTTCGGATGAGAGTATAAACCGAGGTCTAGTCTGTGTCGTATGCACTCCATCATAACGGACTTTGAAAATCCTGACGCTCATGTCCTAGACGGGTGAGTGCCGGTGACAAGAGCACACCCAGCATGTACCTTGGGTAAAGCGCTTCACTTTGGGCTGCTGTACTTTCGAAAAACGAAAGTGCCCGAATTTCACCTTGGTGATAATAAATTTGTTACAATTTTAGCTTAGTGGTGTTGCCTTATGCCCAATTAACAAAAAAATCCTTCCCTCTGTTTTTTGGGGTACAATAAATGAACAAATTATAACAAATCTAATTCAGATTTTAGTTTTAATAATAAACTCTGTGGACAGAAATCAAACAGATGACAACCCCGTTCAGAGGCGAGTCTTAGCTAGCAGCTTTAATAATAACAACTGTCTGCAGCCCTCGAAGTACTAGTCCAGGACTCTAACGACTGAGTGAAAACCCGTCCTTCAAGCTGCATGTGACAGGTCAGAGGACAGGTGTGTGTTGTGTGCTGTTTGTTGACTCGTCCGGATATCACCGCTGACCAGTCCTTGGGACAGTGCTGTAAAGGTGAATGATGGTCAGTTCAGTTCAGCCAGGATCAATGTTGTCAGGGAAATGTTTGTCATAGTCGTTCAACAGGTTATTCAATGTTTTGATTGATGGGTTGTTGGATCAATGGATAGATAGGTAGGTGGAGGGTTGATGGATAGATGGATGGATGGATGGATGGTTCAGTGGACGTACGGATGGATGGACGGAAGGTCGGAGGTCTTATATACCGCTCCTATCTACTGCTCATATCTACTGCTCATATCTACTATGCTACCATTGCATGCTTAGTAGTAATATGGTTCTCTCTGCCGCTGAGTAAATTTTGTGAATTCTTACGGGTAGAGAGTGGGGAGACCAATTATCAGAATTAATGTGTGCGTGTGTGCGTGCGTGTGAGAGAGAGAGAGAGTGTGTGTGTGTGTGTGTGAGGGTGGGGGGAGGGAAGCACAAACTGAGACAAAAAGAGAAGAGATGGCGATATAGAGAATCTCAGAGAGAGAGAGAGAGAGAGAGAGAGAGAGAGAGAGAGAGAGAGAGAGAGAGAGAGAGAGAGAGAGGGACAAAGAGCGTCAGAGACGGTCAGGGAGACAGAGAAGAGAGATAGAGGGGGAGAGAGTGTGTGATGATGATAATAAGGGAGGATGGGCGGATTGTTAGATTTCACAACAGAAAATACAAGGTGTGCTATAGATTTTGCTCCCGATGAGAGTCACCCCAAATGAATGTAAAACGTTATGTATGCGACCTTCTGGATTAAATCAACCGTACCCTAGATGACACGGAGCACTTCAGCAAAGGAACGCACAAGTGAAGTTTAGGGTTTATTCTGAGTCGTCAATTATTTCTATCTAGGTAGGCTTGGATTAATGGAAACTGTTCAATTTGAATGTGTCAATATGTATGAAGTTGTTGTGTATAATGTTGATTTCCAGTTGTGAGTGTTTTTGAGTGGGTGATGTACAATATGGATTTTCACGTTTGTTTGTAGTTGTCGTTGTTGTTGTTGTTTTATATAATGGAGCGTAAGTTGTGCTAATGGCTGTTATTCGCCATTTTATCACAGGTGGGTTCAATACATTTATTTTGCATTTCATTGGATCACAAGTGAGTTTCACTACATTAATGTTGCATTTAACGCGATCGCATGCCGTGAAGTCACGCGATCACGTGGCAGTAATGTCTGGCTGTCGCAAACAAGTCAAGCCAACTCAAGACACTTGTCTGTATACTCAGTGAATTCAAAATACGTAAGATTTTTGTTTTGGGTGAACGATTAAAACGTTCACTCTCTAGAACACAACACACAGTCCCCTTTCTCCGAACGAAATAAATTGTTCTTACATCAGCGCATTATCTCCTCAAAAGAGTTGCAGGGTCTAAGCCTCCCGAGACGCCGACTTGCTGCTTGGTGAGGGCGCTGTCTGAAGCCTCAGAAAAATGAGTGACCCTGAACGACCTTAGATAGATCTATTTGCTCGTGATGTTTGAGCTTGTCTCCCGTCTGTTTGACGCAACGGTCCGGTTCTTTCACGTGACGCGCCGCTACAGCAAACACGGCGAGGAGGCCAAACACCGTGTAAAGAGTCATTCCAGAAAGTAGCCTACTGTCCAGAGAAGAAAAAAAATTCTCTGGTCAACGTCAAGGTTTGAACCAGGGTCACGCCAGGCGAGCGTTTTACATTGCAAGCGATCTACAGCTGAACCACATAATTATGGGGCTTACCTTTATGAACAGGATCAGGGTGGTGCAGTAGTGCAGTGGTCTGGGCACACTCTAGCAATGTTTCTTGTTAAACAACGTCGGGCAGGGTTAGTACTTGGATGGGTAACCGCACTTTGAAGGCAAATTACCAAACGACACACAAGAAAGAATGAAACAAGCGCAGGACACACCCCAATCCACCCAGCTGTGAATGGGTACCTGGATCTGTTTACAACCAGGGGAAGGTAAAGCAGCGAGGGGGAGGAGATAGGCACCGCCCTCATAAAGCTGGCTTAGAGAAAAGAGAGGTCCCAAATGCTTCTCTCCCCAACGACGGGAACACCTTTACCTTATTAATTTTTACCTTTATGAACTAATAAATAGTAGAAGTTCTGGGGGGCAGTTTGATGAACGGATTTTTAAAGAACGATGAGGAGACTTTTCCTTCTATAACTATAGATTAAGTAACAGTGTGGAATGAGAACAACTGGTGTTTGAATGTCCCCCGATAGATCCCAACTTATAACAAGGTTTAGGACACAGCAACTGTAGTGATGTAAAGATGAAGATTGTCAGCAACAGCTCACCACCATTCAAAAACCGTAACGTTCACAATGCCACTCTCTTACTAGTGTGCAGTACGATTTTGAAAATAGGTCTCAATTGTTTTCGTTAGCCATGCTGACCAGACAGCTGTTTCTACTCTGGGAACGTCTTCAGTGGTCGCTGGGGGGGGGGGGGGATGGTGAGACACAGCTAACTTGGCTCATGTGCCACCACAAGACTCTCTCGACCGCCTCTGAAACGGTCGAGACAGTTTGCCTGCCAAGGTTTCCCCTAGTATGCTGCTACAAGGTAGAGGGCGAAGAGTAACCAAGCTAGAACTGGAACAAGATTGGTAGTGAAAACTGTATAATTATAGATAACTCAGAAGAGTGAGTTACTGTAGATTATAGTCCCCGGACTTATAGGGGATTATCGAATGAAGAAGTCGAATTAGTGAGTCCCAATATAGGGCAAAAGGCGATGTGATGATAACAAGAAGAGGAAGTGGATGACATGAGGAGATGTAGCGCTCGAGGCGGTACCTAGGAGATGTAGCAGACGCGCAAAAAGGAGGAATGCTCAACGGGGTGATATGTGGCGTTGAGCCCAAGGAGATGGCGAGGTGCCGCGTGAAGAGGGGAAGACTGTCGCAGAGTAAGGCTGGGGTGCAGGGCGCCTGTCGTCCGGAGGCGCCACTCTCCACAAACCAAACTCAGGAAGTCCTGTCGTAGAGAAAGAATTAGGGCAGCCAGGGAAAGGATCGGCGATGGCGGAACGTCGAGGCGCCTTTCGTCGGTAATTCGCCGCCGCCGCCGCCGCCCAGTCGAAGGAGCCCTACAGGATAAGCAGATGAAGGTTGAAAGTTGAAGTGGAGTTTAGGTTCAGCATCTCCCACAGGATGAAGAGCTGCCCCGTTTTTGGACATCCGGGAAAAATCTCGACCTCTGGGTATTGGCAAGAATAGTGGAAGTCTTCCGACGCAGCAGATAGCGCACCTGTGGGTCTGGTCGCCTCCTAGAGCAAGGCCTGCCAACAGCCTGCTCGACTCGCTGCCACCGAGCCTCTCTAGTTTAGTTTAGTTTAGTTTAGTTTTATAGATTAACGTCCCCGGACACATAAGCGTATAGGGGACGAATCGACCTCTCTAGTCTCATATTTGTTCCTTATATACCCCCGTTCATAACACTACCCCCTTGGCTTTCTTTCGTGCCTAACTGCACAGTCATTCGTATCATTTTACCCTTAAGCATTCCGCGACGCCAAAATAAATTAAAAAAAACTATAAGAATTTTAAAACCAAAAAAAAAAAAAAATTCGTAGATCAAACGAAACGTAACTTGCAAATAGATATATTCATTTCAACATCGCCACACACGCACACAAGCCTGACACGCACGCATGATCAATCGTAGGCATTAGTATTTGTACACACGTACGAAGCAAATAAGCAGTTGGTTTAAATGACGTTTAACATGCAAGAGGAATCTCTGCTAGTATATACCTGGAATACAACAGAGGACTGGCAACATTCAAAATGTACAACAACAAAAAAGAGAAACAAAATGGGTTCATGAGCCACAAGAAATGCTAATTTAGGCAAAATCAAGACCAAACGACACATAGCACATTTTCGAACTATAAGCTGTTCTTCAGGCCAAACAAAACAACAACAAAAGCTTCCCAACAGAACTCCAAGAAAGACTTGTTTTGTTGTCTGTTGTCCGCCTGAGGTACAGCTTAGCTGGACAATTTGCATTGTATCTATTTCATTTGTCTTGTCTTTGTCAGCATTAGCATTCCTTGACTTTTCATGTACATATTTGTTTCGCTTTAATCACGGTTAGTATAGAAATTCATTGCAATGACCAATACAAACAACCACAACGACAAAAAAACAACAACTTTGTAATAACCCAAAAAGGAAGCCACGGTGGCCTAATGGTAGAACTTTGGCTTGCGGATCTGAAGGTCCCGGGTTCGAGCCTAGGCCGGGGCATTGTGTTGTGTCCTTGGGAAAGACACTTTACTCCCGTTTCCTACTCCTTCGTATGAGAGTATAAACCGAGGTCTAGTCTGTGTCGCAAACATTCCATCATAACGGACTTTAAAATCCTGACGCTCATGTCCTAGACGGGTGAGTGCCTGTGACAAGAACACACCCAGCATGCACTTAGGTCCTTCTCCCCCATCCCTGGCTGCCCAGGATTGTGCTCAGTTGTCTGGAGCGTTATTACGATGCGCCCAAAGGCTGCAAGTTGGCGCCTCGGGCGGCTTGAGTTAGATCCTGTATCGGCCAGCGCCTTGAGTCTTGTCAAGTACGGCTATAAAAATCTTCGATAATAATAATAATAATAATAATAATAATAATAATAATAATAATAATAATAATAATAATAATAATAATAATAAAACATTGAATGGTACGTGCAGACTTGACCTCACTAAATCATCTAACACGTGGATGTGGAAAAATCAAGCAAATTATAAGTATTATTTTACGCAAAAGTTAACGTGCCAGACAAAGCACGCTATGGTATGCTTACAAACACTTCATTATAATGTATGCTATCTCTTAGCTATCTGATGCGTACTGTGCAAAAATGACCAAACCGAAATAATCCAAACGCGCACATAGAAAATTAAACGAATTGTTGTCGATGCAAATGAAATGTAAAATGCGAAAGAAAGCTTACATCAATAGAATTTAATTTATTTATTATACTCACTCAAGATTACGCTCAATCGTGAACAAACGTGATCCGCTAAATTTGCTTGAACGTACGTGGAACTAAAAGTAACTTAAAATTATGTCTGAGGCCTTGTTTCTATCTTCGAACTTTGACATTAAAACCCGATGATGTTCAGTCACATATAAAACTAGTGGTTTTTGTACCCTGGCAAGCCAGGGTACACAGGTTGCTGTTTAAAATGTAGACAGAGACAACTGTTGTCTGCGAGTTTCATTTGGACGATGATACCTCCCCATATCCCCCTTGATACCTCACCATACACCCCCTGATATCTCCCCGTCCCACCCCCATGATGACTCACCATACCCCCTTGATACCTCCCCGAACCCACTTGATACCTCCCCATACCCCCTTGATACCTTCCGTACCCCCCTTGTAACCTACCTGTACCCTCCTTGATACTTCCCGTTGATCGTTTCGCAGGTATGGATGAAAGGAATCGACCATCACCATACCCCCTTATATATACCCGTATCCCCGTTATGCCTACCCATGCCCCTTTAAACCTACCCGTAACCCCCTTTTACCTACACGTACCACCCCATCCCAATCCTTGGTAATAATAAAAATAATAATAATAAAAATAATAATAATAATAATAATAATAATAATAATAATAATAATAATAATAATAATAATAATAATAATAATTATAATAATAATAATAATATTGAATATAGAATAATGCAAAGAGAAATCATAAAAAACACCAGGGTTTTAGAATAAAATTTGATGTAAGATATTATAATTATAATAATAATAATAATAATAATAATAATAATAATAATAATAATAATAATAATAATAATAATAATAATAATAATAATAATAAATAAGTTAAAGGCAAAAAGCCTAAATTAAAAAGCAAAATATCCATATTGTAGTGTTTAAAAAAAAAAACATTAAAAAAAATATGGCCCACCGGAGATTTGAACTCGGGTCCCCTGCACGGCACGCAAAAGTCTTACCAACTGAGCTACCAAGCTTTCATGCAAAGAATATCAATTTTTTGGTCTATATGAGAAAACATGCTGAAACCTCGATTCGATTTTTAATTAATCAAATTTAATTAGTTAAACACAAAAATTTGTAAGATTGGTGACATGAGTGCAAAAGTGTTTTGAATGGAAATAAAACAAAATTTGCGGTATTACGGAACGGCAAGTTCTTGACACGGGTTGAATGGAAACCGCGCGCGGAATGAGGCTATTGCAGTTTGTGGACATTTTGTTTATTTATTTATCTCAGAAACGGTTAAACGTTCGGTAAGGAAATGTCGGCTATAACGATTTCGCAGGTTTTGAGCGCACAACAGGCCGAAACCCAGCACCCAGCACTTGCCCAGATCAGCGTCCATACCGGACAAACTTTACAGTAGTGTCGAAGAAGGACTTCCGGCTAAGCAATTTATATATATAGATTAGATGGGCACATCGCAATGCATAGGCTAGATACAATGAATGAATATTCTGCAACAGAATTTCATGATACCTTTCAACAGCCTTTGCTAGAATCTTCAAGGGACATGGTGTTGTTGTTTTTTATTCTTTTAATCCATGTCAGATTTGTATTCCGTCATATGTGGAGGGATGTAAGCTTATTTATTCTGAACGTGCGATATATATGATGTGCGCATGGTAGATTTTGTAATTTGTTTATGTTACATCAGTACAACGTATGCTAATCTGATGAATAAAAATTGATGCAACAACAACAATTCTGAACGTGTAATAGGCTATATAATAATAAAAGAGAATAGATTTACTGATAGCGCTGCACGAG
The DNA here is from genome assembly GCA_036898135.1 of Oncomelania hupensis. NCBI lineage: Eukaryota > Metazoa > Mollusca > Gastropoda > Littorinimorpha > Pomatiopsidae > Oncomelania > Oncomelania hupensis. Next base: position 28,222,732 of record CM072511.1, on the reverse strand, counting down.
GGTGGATATAAACTGTCTAAACGACCATTTTTTTGTCTTTTTCTTTTTATTCCTACAATAGAATATTGAACTGATTATAAACTCTTTCCGTACGTTTCTTAGCTTACCTAAGTTTCTTAGTTTACCTTGAGTAAATGAGAACGGACTTACTGAGTGACAGTAATGATCTACCAATGTCCGAACGATGTCTAGGTAAACAGATTACAGTGGTCAAACCTTTTCCTTTGATGCGGCGGAAATAGAAGTATTACCTGTGTGAAGCTATGCACATATGGCATGTCGCCATCACTCACTGAACATCTGAGAAATCCCGGTAGGAGACTTCCTAGTCTAAATAGTAGAGTTGAATGAAGCCAATGATTATTTTTATCTCTTACACTCTGTGTGTTGGCCACTGCACTGATAACGGAAGCGAAAATACAATTTGCTGAGGGCAAAGACCTTGATATATAAAGACATGCCATGAGGCCCACTTCAACAGAGTTTACATGTAAAACAGCGATCCTAGCGGTAGAACTGTTTCTATGTCAAGGGAGGTAATACGCGTTCAATAAACAACTGTGTCGGCAAGGTCTACAGTCGATGCAAAAGCTCTTTTATTTCACAGTTTTCTTTGTTTTGCGTAATTAAAATAAATAAATAAATAAATAAATAAATAAAAGTAGTTTGTTATATTAAAATATATACTACTTTAAAAATAGTCAAGCTGATCTCATGCTGATAAACAAAAGAAGTAAGTTTGCATGCTACTTTCCTACTTTGATAAGTTCAGCATGCCCCTGCTATCATATTATTTTATCTGGAATAATATAATGAACGAAGATCCGTTGGATCTCATTTTTGATATGATGATGATGATGGTCATTGTTGTCAGGGTGGCGACGTGGTGATCGTCCTTAACGCTCATGCAATAGGACGTTAAGCATCGTTTTCCTCCTTATCATTCGTCGAATAATCGTCCCCTATACGCTGATGTGTCCGGGGACGTTAATCTATTTTAACTAACTAACTATCTTTCGTCCCTTATACGCTTATGTGTCCGGGGACGTTAATCTATTTTAACTAACTACTATTACTTGCTATAAATGTTTAAATAAGCCTGTAGAAATTCTAGAGTTTTAACTCTTTGAGTACTATATTTATAACAAACTGAAATGTAATGTAAACACCGAATGTCCTGTAAAACGTGGACAGAGAGAGAGTGCATCTTCTCCGCCATCTCAATAGTTTTTCTGTTAGCTCAGATATACTTAGTCGATTTTATCAGTCATTTATATAAATTTTCTTTTATTTGCTGGTTTCGAAGTTTATCTGTATCTAATGGAAACAGCTTGTCAAGTATCGCTAATCTGTACTCAAAGATTACTGGCTTGAGACATCAAGACCTGAGCAGTTCTATTTTTTGTGTGTGTAGGTGTGTGTGTGTGTTTGTTTTTCTATGAGCACCACCCCACAATGTGTGCCACCTTGTCGGACTTTCTTCTTAGCGCGCGGCATTTTCCCAAGTGACGACAGTTATTTCGCTAGGTGGCGCTTCTCTAATATCGAAAGTAGCGAACTCCCGGAAGTGGGCCTAATGGCATGTCTTTATATATCAAGGTCTTTGCTGAGGGACTGCTCGTCCGCTGTACAATGATTTCAGGTGTTTTGTTGCCACACACAGTAATACTCACCCATTTACATGTCGATTGCGATTTATGAAAGCAATCTATACATGCAACTAAGTTATAGCTATTCAGTACCTTGGAATAAAGCTCAAACTACAAAACTTTGAAAAACCTTCTTTTTGTAATTCTACAAGGAAAAATTTTTTACAAATTATTGTAGTGTTTTTTATTTTTTATTTTTTTATGTTGTTGTTGTGGTGGTTGTTTTATACATTTAAAAAAACAAACAACCTTAACGTCATCCCAGCAGGTTTTATATTTGCCTCTGTGTATAATCATTCACTGTAACGCTAATCTGATGTTACATTTTAGCAAACGGCAACAGTGTTCAAATCTTTCATTTTGTGCTGATTAAACTGCTGCCTTTGGTTTTTAAATTATTTTGAATTGTTTTTCTATTGCATTATTTGACCAATAGTATGGTATGATAAGTCTGCCTGGTGACAATAATGCAATCCTTCATAGCCCAGGTCTCCATAAAACAGTTCAGGCTCATTGCGCTCAAAAACAAGGAAAGCAAGTGCTGGACCCTAAAGGGTGTAGAGTTCCCTCGAGTGCACACACACTCACACACACACAAACACACACAGCCACACACACAGCCACACACACAGCCACACACACAGCCACACACCCACACACACATTCACACACACATTCACACACACTCTATATTTGTTGGGAATATTTAGTAGAAAAACTAAAGAAAACGATGATTACTTCACTCGATTTGACCAAGCTTGAACCAAATCCCTCCAGTAATTTGGGAGAAAATATTATAAGAAAAAGAAAAGTAAATATAGTTGTGAGACTGCTGTTCTCGGTGTCCTTGATCGTTTACTTGGACAGGCTGACGAGAAGCGTGTTTCTATTGTGGCATTGTTAGATCTGAGTGCTGCGTTTGACACGCTGGATCACCACATGCTTATAGAGAGATAGCGCACTACATTTGGTTTACGAGGGACTGTTCTTGAGTGGTTTTCCTCGTAACTCACTGATCGTTACAAGTCTGTTGTCATTGATTGCAATACCTCTACTCCTAGTCCCCTGTTATGCGGAGTCCCCCAGGGATCTGTGCTCGGTCCTGTTTTGTTTTTGTTGTACTCCCAATCACTATCTAATTTAATCACAGCTTGCAACTGCGTGTTCCACAAATACGCAGATGATACAGAACTGCCAAAGAGTGGACAGGCTGATGACTTCCCTTCTGTTGTGTCTGAAGTAGAAACATGTATTGACAGTGTCCTGGCTTGGATGAATAGCAACAGGTTGATGCTTAACCCTGACAAAACCGAGGTTATACCTGTTGGCGCATCTTCCCGTCTTAAGCTGGTCGGCAGCTATTCTGGAAACATTGGCGGCAGCACCATCCCAATTAGTAATATTGTTCGCTATTTGGGTGTCAAGCTAGATAGTTCTTTGTATATGCATGACCACATCAGTACAATCTGTCGTTTGTCCTTTCTTGAGCTTCGGCGTATTGCGTCCTTGAGGCTGTTTCTTTTGAGGGATGCATGGACACATTTGGTCAGCATGGTTATTAAATATTATTATTATTAAATATTATTATTAAATGGATAACCTATAAAATGCCCAGGAGTCTTCTGAAGCACCTCAACTCCATGCTTTGTATTATTCGTTGTAGGTCTGCTGTGAGGGTCCATGTTTCGCAAGAGCATAGGAAGATGGAGATGACAAGGGAGCGCAGCGGCCTTACCTTGGAGTGTTGTCCTGGAGAGGACTTCCTGTGGGGACCCATTGTCCGATACAATTGCTCCTAAATATTTGAAACTGTGCACATTTATGAGTGTTTGGCCTTGGACTTTGATGTCCGTGTTAATGCCATTGGTGTTGTTGTCATCATTTTGGTCTTCTTTGTATTTATTTCCATTCCAAAGGCTCTGGAGGTGGTGTCAAGCCTCTGGACTAGCTGTTTTAAGCTCTTGCTCCTCTCCAGTCAATCCATCAATGTCATCCGCAAAACGGAGGTTGGAGATTGCTCTACCCCCAATGTTGACTGAGCCTTCATGATCTGCAAGGGAATCTGACATGATGCGCTCCAGAAAGATGTTGAAGATTGTTGGGGAGAGTAGGCATCCTTGACGCACGGCGATTGTTATTCTGAACCCGTTCCCGATGGCGCTGTTGTGGAGGACTGCAATTCTCACTCTCCGTCCCTTCATTTCCACATCTCACCCTTTTCCCTACTCTCATCTTCCCCCACCGCACACACACACACACACAATTCAAAATCAGTATAACAAGATATATAGGCTTTTATTCTGCATACCGTAGTACAGAATCTCAAAGGCGGACCATCATCAAGAAACATTGACGCTACCAGCAAAGACTATGACTGTGTACACGGTCGCTTTGCTCCGAGTGACTCAGACGCTCTGTTTAACAGTAGAAGGATAGATCTGCAAGCAGATATGTGATCCTCGGTAATTCCAATGATCTCTTGGGTAGTTCTCCACGGATGATTGATAAGAATGATTACAGCCAAACCAATTTGTTAAGCAATATTCTGTTATTAAAAAAGGGGGTTTAAAGGGACCCGTTTTGACCACCCACATTGAATATTGCCTTCCCTGGAAAAAATTATTTTGCAACAAAAACAAAACAACTCTTTCTAAAGTATAGGTATTTTTAATTCAGGAAATTCCGTAGTTTTGTGCTTACTAATAGCAACCGCTAGCTATCGTTCTGGCACTATAAATATCATCTAGTCGATCATAGAGCGTATTGGTGTACCGTTACACAGGGGAAATCACTCACTGTCAGAACAAGTTGACAATCAAAATGTAGCGGTTGGTTTGAGCGAGAAAAGTCCACTGTATCATTGTTTTATATCATAACACTGCCAATTTTAGGATTAACTCAGTTTCGTCAAAAGTAAACAAAGGCTTCGAATTGTGACCCTTTAAAGATCGACGTTGACTACAGTACATACAAAGAAAAAACAAGGCAACCAAACAGTAGTTTTGTGGTAGGTAAAAAAAAAAGGTAAAGGTGGTCCCATAGCCTTGTGGCCGTAGGGGAGCGTGATGTTGGAGATCACACTTATATTGGGCCAGCGTAATGAGGGTGATGCCAATCTCTCTCCCTCGCTGCTTTACCTTCCCCACCCTTAAGAGATTAGGTACTCAATCACAGTTGAGTCAACTGGGGGCGTTGTTATTTGTCGCTTCACGTTTTGCGGTCACCCATCCAAGTGCTAACCGCACTGGACTGTGCTTAACTTGCGACACAGTAGCGAGTGCTCCAACCACTGCGCTATCCGACAATCCGACAATAATAGTTTTGTGGTATTCGCCCAATATTTAAGTTGCTGTTGATTCCAACAAACATAAAAATGTAGACTTGATAATTACTATTATGGCTTATAGGGATCTCCATGATAGTAATAGTAGTAGTAGTAGTAGTAGTAGTAGTAGTAGTAGTAGTAGTAGTAGTAGTAGTAGTAGTAGTAGTAGTAGTAGTAGTAATAGTAATAGTAGAAGATAGCACTTATAAGCAACCCAATGATGATGGAAGAAGAACAAGAACAATAAGAAAAACAAGAACAAGAAGAACAAGAAGAAGAACAAGAAGAACAAGAGGAAGAAGAAGACGAAGAAGAAGAAGAAGAAGAAGAAGAAGAAGAAGAAGAAGAAGAAGAAGAAGAAGAAGAAGAAGATGATGATGATAGATAGATAGATAGATAGATAGATAGATAGATAGATAGATAGATAGATAGATAGATAGATAGATAGATAGATAGATAGATAGATAGATAGATAGATAGATAGATAGATAGATAGATAGATAGATAGATAGATAGATAGATAGATAGATAGATAGATAGATAGATAGATAGATAGATAGATAGATAGATAGATAGATAGATAGATAGATAGATAGATAGATAGATAGATAGATAGATAGATAGATAGATAGATAGATAGATAGATAGATATTCAGTGTTTATAAGGTCCAGCGATGATGATAATGATGATGGTGATGATGATGATGATGATGATGATGATGATGATGATGATGATGATGATGATGATGATGATGATGATGATGATGATGATGATGATGATGATGATGATGATGTACATAGCTACTGATCATGTTATGTAGGGTTATTGTATTCCTAGGATTTTTCAATAAACAATATACTTAAAAACAAACAAACAAACATCTAGGTCAGCATCAACGTCACTAATCGACTCAAGTTGTCTCTTAATACGATGATACGTCAGAGGGAGATGAACATACAGGATTACATCTAATCGATTGCATTTGTACAATTAGGTATGCACTATTCAATAGGGTTGCAATCCTAAATGTATGTGTGTGGGGGCGGGACGGGAGGGAGGAGGGGCGTGAGGAGGGTAGGGGATACAATTATACATGTAATAGATCGCGATGAGATTTAAAAAAAAGTCGTGAGAGGGACAAAACACCGGTCTAGGAAACCTGGCCTTCTGCGGAAACTCCTTCAGTCGGCTAAAGATGTTGATGGATGAACAGATTGTCGATGAATAAAAGTTTGCAGGAAAACAGTCCCTAGTACACGGATTTAAATTTTATTGTCATATTGCATTCCTTAAACTATTATAGACTCCGGACACAAAGAAAATAGGTTAAAAGCACCCTTAATAGTCTTCAGATATAAAATGAACAGCAACAATATTTCGAGTGTTTTTTTTTAAGTCTTTTTCAAGGTAAAACAAATCTAAAAGGCGTACCCATTTTGACATGCTTACTATAGAGTCTGTGGGCAACCATGAGAGTGTACAACATCAGCCCTAAAACTATTGAAGTCATCAAAAGCCTGTATGACAAGGCTACCAGTGCAGGCCTCCACAACAACGCCATCGGAAACTGGTTCAGAACAACAATCGGTGTGCGTCAAGAATTCCTACTCTCTCCAACTCTATTTAACAGCTTCCTAGAGCGCATCATGTCAGATGCCCTTGCAGGTCACGAACGAAGGCACAGTCAGCATAGGGGGTAGAGCAATCTCCAACCTCCGTTTTGCGGATGACATTGATGGTTTGACTGGAGAGGAACAAGAACTTGAACAGCTGGTACAGAGGCTTGACACCACCTCCAGAGCCTATGAAATGGAAATAAGTGCAGAGAAGACTAAATTGATGATAAATTTTGATGTGATTAAATAACGAACTGTAATCTCGATCTTCCTACAGGCTTGCGAAACATGGACCCTCACCGAGAGGATGGGATAGGATGGGATAGGATAGGATAGGATAGGATAGGATACCACTATTCCTCCTCTTTATATTACGCATTGTTTATGAGCCTATTCCCCTCGCTTTCCTACTGCCGTTTGTCAAGATGTTTTGTAATTTTTACACAATTCCTTCCCTAATTTTATTTTGCGACTTCGACAGGGACTTCGCCTCGTGGTTTGTGTTGGTTGGTTTTTAATCGTGTGGTATTTTTCCCTTTTTTGGGTGGGGTGGGGTGGGGGGGGGAGTGGAGAAGGGTAGGAGTAATATTAACGGGACATTTAGTATTATTTTGCAATGTGGACAAAGCTATATTTATTTCCAATCTGGATGTTTCGTGCTATTGTGCTGCTTTAAAAGGAATACTTCGTGTTATTTTGCTAATCGGAGGCACTGTGGTCTAATGGTAGTGCTTCGGCTTGCGGATCTGAAGGTCCGGGTTCGAGCCCTGGCCGGGCCATTGTGTTGTGCCCCTGGGAAAGACACTTTACTCCTGTTTTCCTACTCCTTCGGATGAGAGTATAAACCGAGATCTAGTCTGTGTGTCGCATACATTCCATCATAACGTACTTTAAAGATCCTGACGCTCATGTCCTAGACGGGTGAGTGCCGGTGACAAGAACACACCCAGCATGTATTTGGTCCTTCTCCCCCATCCCTGGCTGCCCAGGATTGTGCTCAGTTGTCCGGGCGTCAGACCATGCGCCCAAAGGCTGCGGGTGGGCGTCTCGGGCGGCTTGAGTTAGATCCTGTATCGGCCAGCGCCTTGATCCTTAGGCTAAGGCGCCTTACAATTGACGAACATTATAGTTCGGTATAAATTCTTTTCGTGTTATTTTGCACTTCTGACATGGTTGTATGTTTTCATTGTTTTCAAGAGAGTTCCTTGAAATTAAATCTGCTTTTTTTTCGTTAAAAGGGAAAACAACTATAATAATGCTATGCTTGTGTCAGGGTGTCACTGCTGATGGAAATGGTCGGGAAACCCAGTCCCAATATCAGGAAAGGACTTGATAAAATAATGTGACTATCTTTCATTTTAGGGCAGGGTATATTATATCATCCACACATAGCAAAAAATATTAGCGTTTTGATAAGATCGAAAAAACAATTATTATAAATTTTATTTCATTCTTTAC
>CM072511.1:28199683-28209683 GCA_036898135.1 Oncomelania hupensis | reverse complement strand
GGGGGTAGAGGACCCAGCAATATTCACCAACCTGAAAGAGTTTTGCAGCGCAAAAACAGCCAAGTTAATGTTAATACTGTTTATAATGCAAATTGAATGGAACCGCACTGAAGTAATCATCACACTGAAAGAAGTAGCTTAATAGTAAATACCATAGTAAGAAAGTCAGCGCTGTATGCATTATTGAACAGAATAAATTATATAGACTACGGTTAGTGTCACTGTATCCTTCATTGTAAGTATTAGTTTATTATTTAGTTATTTAATTTCACATCTGTTCATACATTGATGATTTTAGACAACAACAACAACAAAAAATAACAACAAACAAACAAAAATGATAATTAATGAACCTTAAAAACAAATTTATAAAAATTCTACCAACTGAAGATTTTAAAACGGCAATAACAATTTTAACGATATTTGGATTATATAAAATATCTTAGTTTTGATTGACCAAAGTCCTGAAGTATTCAGACCTCCCTCTTTTAATTTGGAAAAGATGACTGGGCACTCGAACAAAATATGATTTACCTGTACAATGTCTAGCATCATCTGAAGAATATTTAGTACTCCGGGAATTCATACTTAATTTTAATATATATATTTTTATATATGTCTAGGACAATTTAAAGCTGTTAATATTTTAGGTTTATATATATTATGTTTTACTGCCTTGTCCAGTTTTAAAAAACATTTCATTACAAGATAAGTGTACCATAATTGCACCTTTGGTTACTTTATCACATACTTCTTTCCAAGGTGATGTTATTCAACTGTTGTATATTTGAACACTGCTACCAAAGCTTTATGATTAGTCTTTGCTACTACTATTAGTACTACTGCATTCATTCGACTATGTATTATAATGTATCTGCATTCTTTAAGCTAAAGGTATGTTTCAGACTTATAGAGTAGTAGGTGTGGGCTAATTACTAGAACTGATAATTAACTTACTTAGGTCAATGAGATTGTTTTGCGGTTTTATTTTCTTCTCTCCATTAAATGCAGCACATGATTTACTTAAGATTAAGCCTATGTTTTCTAACCGTGTGCTATATCCGGTTACTTTGGAATGACACACGTCTTCTCTGATTAACATTAACCCGTCTTTATTGCGTTTAATGCAGAGTAGTAGAGTGCCGTACCCCTACTGCTAACAGTGCGCGTTGAAGTGATAAACTGATCTCACAGGCGCCTGTTTCTGGAAGGCGAGCGTCTATCATAGGCTTATGCGTCTTTTTCTCCTATAATTAGGCTATATCAGAGATATGTAGAGAGTCTCTCTCTACATATCTATGGCTATATCAAGGTCTCAAAACTAATGTCAGCGAAAATCGCGGGGTCCTCGCTGTTACACTCGTTCGATGTTGGTGTTTTTCTATCAGTAGTTGATTCAGCCCCGATGCTTGAAATCCTGATAGGTGTAACTCAGATTCGTTTATCCACGCAGCCCGTTCAATCATCAACAAGTCAGGAGTCGTGGTATGAAGTTTTCCACTTTTATTCAGCACACATCAACAACTGCATACAATCGCTCAATCGCTTTGCCACTCTCAACTTTTACCACCCACACACAGGGCATCCATTTTATAATTTTTCTCTCGTTCGAGATGACGACAGAATGTTCCCGATGACGCTTTACCACCAATCAAAATAAAGTTCGTCATCACTGACTTACGTCATACATCTCTATACACATTCCCGGAACGTTCTCAAACTTCTACAATTACCGGGAAGTTTCTATCGACAGTAAACACGCAGATCTAGAGAATTCTCCAATAATATCGACTAACGAAAATTATCAACGTTATACAAAGCTTCTTCTGACAACAATGCAAACTCAAATCAAAGGTAAATACACTCTACTATTGAATACTTTGCAAAGCGAAACGATTAGATCTATCGTGCACGCTTCTGACATACTATCCTTCGCGTTTCAACGTAACACTCGCATTTATCAAGTCTGTATGAACCAACGTTCATGAACATACCAACGTTCATACAGATTTGATAAATGCAAGAACCTCGCGATTTTCGCTGATATATAGATATGTCGACAACTGCACAATTTGAAATCACACTCACTCCTACATTCTACATCCCTCCTGTGATCGGCTATAAACGGGAAATGGTATGTTTTTGCTTCTGGCATTCTCATCCGTCTGGGACCATGAGTGTCAGTATCTTTAAAGTCCGTGCGTTCATGGACTAAACCACGGTGTCACGAATTGGCTAGTTTAAACTCTGCCTATCGACTATTTAGCCTTGTGTAGCCTTTGTAACAGTAGAGAGTTAGTATAGTACACTGTAGCAATTAAATTACAGCACACTGCGAGCCTGAGCCACACACACAGCGCAGTGACGTCAGCACTTGAGTTTTGAATCGGACCGTTGGAACCAATGGGAGAGCTTAGGCAAAGTGGTTGGAGCCAGTTTGACTGTGTGAGAACCTACACACAGTTTTGGTCAGTTGGGAGTAATACACCGAAGTGTTAACAGCTAGAAAGCTGGCAGAGAAATCTCTACACACTTAGACCAGGAAGCAGGACTTAGAATATTAGAATTCTATCAAGTCACTACGGGCCTGAACTTGTCAGACAGACGGGCAGGCGAGCTATCCCGAGCTATCCCGAGCTATCCTGTGCACCCCACTCCACAGAAACGACCAGTTGGTTGAGGAGACTCTACCGCACAAGTCGGACAGAGCTACCTTGAAAAATACCCTGTCAGACCCCACAGCGTGGCAAGGGAACCCAACTACACAACGACACAGGTGGACCAGAAGCTACCTCACAGAAGGACTTCGACCGCACCACCCGCCAGTTAAGTGTGTTCTCCCCAGTGCACTTAAACTGATCAGAACAGGACCACAGTAGTCCAACTATCCAGAAACTCTAAGACGGACCACAGTAGTCCAAATCTACATGAGATATACTAGCGAGTGCCCGATGAAGATAGAACAGCTGCATAGACTATCAGCGATCGAACTATTAGCATTGAAAGAGACTTTTTAAGTTAGATTAGTACTTAGAGAACCTTGTATAGAGTAGAAGAAATAAATGTGTGATTTTAACTGTTATCAAGGCTGGACTACATATGATTCATAGCCGTGTGAAAGCTAGTGTGACAGTATTCTTTTACCATTTTTCTATCTATTTCTGTACCCCAACCTTAACACAGAACGAGCTAAACAAATAAATTTATTAAAGTAATTCATAGGGTAACGTACTAGCAGTTCCCACCGAATAAACGTGAGGGTCCATAATTCCATTGTGCAGAGCCCATAAACCCCACGTGACACTTTAATTGGCGAGCCTAGCCAGGATCTGTGTATAATAGGAATTGGGTATAACCGGACCTAAGTACAATAAAATTAGATAACAGTAGAAGTAGAATAACTTAGAATAGTGTAAGGGTATAATACTGATCAGTTGGGTGCACTATTCTTTAGTTAAAAACTTTTTTGCTTCAAATATTTTTGTGTCTGTATGTTGCATTGTTCTTTTGCAGGTTTTGCTTAAGTAACTGTTGTATGCCATTTGACTCTTGTTTTATTCTATTATTGATTACGAATTGTATGGTCTTTGCATTGTTTTTATTGACTTGCAATATTGCTAGTGTTTTGGTATTCCACGTGATTCAGAGGTTGTTCATAGACACGTTTGGCAATGTCGGACCCAGTGGCCTTGAGATTGCGCTTCAAGGAACTAGGCGAAGCTTTACACTTAGCAGGGGGAGACCTAATTGCGTATATAAATGCAGAGGTAGAGAAACAGGAGGCTAAGGCAGAGAGAGCAGCAGAGAGAGAACAGAAGAAACTCGAAGCAGAACAGAGAAAATTAGAACTAGAAGCAGAGCAGAAGAAACTAGCATTAGAAGCAGAGCAGAAGAAGTTAGAAGCAGAGCAAAAGAAATTAGAACTAGAAGCAGAGCAGAAGAAGTTAGAAGCAGAGCAAAAGAAACTAGAATTAGAAGCAGCAAGAGAACAGAAGAAACTAGAATTAGAAGGAGAACAGAAGAAGGCAGCATTAGCAGCAGAGAGAGAAGCAGAAAGTTAGGAGATGGGAGTATGAGCGGGCAGAAAAAGAAAAAGAAAGGGCAGAAAAAGAAAAAGAGAGGGAAGAAAAGGAAAAAGAAAGACAGCATGAGTTAGAGCTAAGAAGATTGGGATCAGGAGCTTCAAGTTCTTCCTCAACCCCTCCCACTCAGATCAGCTAGAGGTAGCATCCAACCCTGTACAAGGAATGTCATTTCCACTGGGAACATTCAATGAGAGAGAAGAAGGTCTAGATCTCTATCTGACTAGGTTTGAGCGTCTAGCAACAGAGTACAAACTAGATCCCACTCATTGGTCTTTCAAGCTTAGTCAAGGGCTTAGAGGAAAGGCTTATGACATCTACAGTAAGCTACCGACTGACAGAGTGACTGACTATCACAAAGTAAAAGAGGCACTCCTAACGGGATTCGAACTAACAGGAGAATGCTATCGGCAAAAATTCCGCACCAATCGGAGAGTGAAAGGAGAGAGCTATGCGCAGTTCGCGGATCGGTTGTCCACAACGCTGGATAAGTGGATTAGCCAGTCAGCCACGGCTAAGACGTATGATGGACTGACAGAACTGTTAGTATGGGAACAGCTACGGGAAACCATGACCCCCGAGCTGAGAACATTCTCAGTAGAGCAGGGCGCGGAAAGACTGGAAGATCTGGTCAAGGTCGCAGATAGGTACGTGGCCGCACACGGAGAAGCCAAGAGCTTCAGGCGAGACCTAAAGCCTAACGGGAAAGAGGCACAGAAACGAAGCCCTAACCGGGAAGAGCGCACCGCGAATAAGCCGAATAACCCCAGACCTGGGCAAAATAAAGGACCCAACACGGAATTCGGGAAAAGAGGTCCCGCAGAACAGAGACGGTATTGTTCGTTCTGCAACAGAAACAATCACTCCACCGCAGAATGTTTCAAGTTGGCCGCACAACGTAGGGAAGAGCGCGAAAGCCGGCCAGCGCACAGAGTTCTAACTCAAAGTAGCGGTAACAAGCCACACACGATCGGAGATCACCCATCGGTGACAGACACGGTCAAGGTCAACGGAAAAGAAGCGAACTGTCTGTATGACACAGGTCTATCATACGACGCGATAGTTAGCGAATCTCTTGTATCGCGCGCGGACTTGACAGACAAGACAGTCGACTTACAAGGAGCAGACTTGACGAAACCGACGACTACTTGCCCAATAGCTTGGATCGAAGTAGAGAGTAGGTACGTCACAGGACGAATCCAAGCAGCTGTTTTACAGAAACCCCTGTATGATCTAGTGCTAGGTTGTAGGTATGTGTTCTTAGGCACGCCCCCTAAAACTGTAGAGATAGCTGCAGTGCAAACCAGGGCCCAAGCTAAAACCCAACCACCCCAGCCCGAGTTCGCTCCGAATCCAGGACTCGAAGAGATCAAAACAGCACAGAAAGAAGACACCTCGATAGCGAAGTGCTTCCAGAAGCTACCCAAGGCGCACACACCCCCGCACAAGGGAGACTTCTACATGGAAGAGGGAGTTCTACATCGACAAGGAGATGGAGATCACACCCAACTAGTACTACCAGCCACCCTTCGAGCCCAAGTACTAGAATTAGGCCACAGCATGCCACTCAGCGGACACATGGGAATTGGAGCCACAGTGCAGAGAATCAGCGCACACTACTATTGGCCAGGAATCACGGAGGATGTCAAGCGCTACGTGAAATCTTGCCACCAATGTCAACGATATTCCCCGCGACATCACACCGTACCAGTTACCTTAGGACCATCGGTAGTAGTCGGCGTGCCATTCCAGCAAGTCTCAGTAGACATAGTGGGACCACTGCCCATGACCAAGAAGAGGAACAGATTTCTACTCACACTCGTCGACGCATGTACGATGTGGTGCGAAGCAGTCCCGTTGCCAGCGATCGACACCAAGAAGATTGCAGATGCACTCATCGCCATCTTTACCAGAGTCGGATTCCCGGACAGCATTAGAACGGACAACGGATCTCAGTTCACCGGCCGCCTGATGCAAGACGTGTTCGAGTTGATACAAGTTCATCACATTCGCACACCACCATACCACCCAGCCAGCAACGGACAAGTAGAAAGACTGAATGGAACCCTTCTCACCATCCTCAGGAAAGTCGCCGACGACAATCCAGAAGCGTGGGACACCTACGTGAATGCGGCACTGTTCGCATACCGAGAAACACCCCATGCAGCCACAGGCTACACCCCGTCAACATTGCTATTCGGCAGACCTCTAGCAGGACCGCTAGAAGCCCTACGCAGAAGTTGGACGGAGGCCAAGATAGACGACACACCAAGAGGTGCCACCAAGTACGTCGCAGACCTGCAGGAAACCCTCAAAGCAACGTGGAAGAAAGCTGGTGAAGCACTGAAGAAGGCAAGAGCCCGTCAGGCGAAGTACTACAACCGCCACGCGAAGGACAGAGAACTGCAAGTCGGCGATCAAGTGCTACTCTTACTTCCAAGTGGAACCAACAAGCTGGACATCGCTTGGAGAGGACCGTACCGGGTGACTGCCAAGAAATCCAAGACAGTCTACCAAGTAGAGGTGAACGGGAGAGCCCGATACCACCACATCAATCTCCTCAAGAAGTATACGGACCGACCAGCGACCCCCAGCACTCACAACTTGTTAGCCATCGCCATCGCGGAAGAAGGAGAAAGCATGGAGACCAATGCAGTAGAGTATCCCCTGCACTCCAAAGAAACCTACAAAGACGTGATACTCAACGGAGACCTAGCCGCTAAACAGCGACAGCAAGTACTACAGGTCATTCGACAACATCAGACTGTGCTAACAGACCGACCAGGGAGGACAGACCTCGTCGAAGTAACCTTAACGGTGACCGACCCAACACCCGTCCGCCAGAAGCTCTACCCGATGCCACTGTCGCAGCAGCGAGCCATCAAGGAAGAGATAGACACCTTACTGGCAGCCGGAATCATCTCAGAGTCTACCTCACCCTACAGCGCAGGCACGGTATTGTTGCGAAAACCCAACGGAGAGCATCGACTGTGCATCGACTTCAGACTCCTGAATGCGGTAACGCAGTTCCAGCCAGAGCCACTCCCGGACCAGACAGACCTATTTGCCAAGCTACAGCGAGCGAAGTACTTCTCACGCATCGACCTCAGCAAAGGATACTACCAGATACCAGTACAACCACAAGTCCGAAAGTACCTAGCTTTCAGCACTATGGAAGGACACTTCGAATTCAACGTGCTTCCATTCGGACTCCACAACGCACCCAGCATCTTCAGCGCCATGATGCGAAAACTCCTGGCACCCCTGAGCAGCGAGCACCTACATTCGTTTATGGACGACATCCTCATCGCAACACCTACGTGGGAGGAACATGTCACGCTCCTACAACAACTACTCGCCCGCCTCAGAGACACGGGATTGACGGCAAGACCCACCAAATGTCAGATTGGATTCACCGAGCTAGAATTTCTGGGACACACCATCAGTCAAGGAAGCCTGCGACCGGTAGAGAAGACAGTGAAACGCCTACTCGACGCTCCTAGGCCCAAGACAAAGAAGGAAGTGCAGTCATTTCTAGGACTATGCGGCTTCTACCAGAAGTTCATCCCCAACTACAACAGCATCGCCGTACCACTGACAAATGGAACCCGGAAAATCGCCCCGGACAAAGTTGTATGGACAGCCGAATGCGAGACAGCATTCCAAACACTCAAGGACAGAATGACATCGGCGCCAGTACTCCACCTACCCGATTTAACTCAGCCATTCGTTCTTCGCACCGACGCAAGCGACTTAGGCCTCGGAGCAGTACTGCTACAGCGCGACCCCAAGAATGCCGAGACGCTATTCCCTGTCGCTTACGCCAGCAGAAAATTGAGACCCGCCGAGACCCACTACGCCACGTCGGAGAAAGAATGCCTTGGACTAGTCTGGGCCATACAGAAGTTTCAACTCTACCTGTATGGGACCCACTTCACAGTTCAGGTGGACCACCAACCACTATCGTTCCTGGCAGCCTCCAAGTCTTTGAACTCTCGCCTGATGAGATGGGCACTCACCCTTCAGGCATACTCATTCCAGATCGAGTACATCCCCGGCAAAGAAAACCACGGAGCCGACTACCTCAGTCGCCATCTCGTGGAGGACACAGCAGCTGTCGCCCACCCAACACAACTAAGGGCCACAGCACCAGAATTCGTCCCCGCCCAGTAATACCCTGTCACTAGTGTCCATAGCTACCTGGCACAGCATTGCAGCTCAGGTAGAGCAACTTACTTAGTTTGTAAAGAGGACCCTAGGATAGAGCAGTGTTAAACTAGGCACTGTAGTAGAAAAAGGTCGAATCCAGTAGTCATCGCCTTTTTTCAGTTGAGGGAGCCTGTCACGAATTGGCTAGTTTAAACTCTGCCTATCGACTATTTAGCCTTGTGTAGCCTTTGTAACAGTAGAGAGTTAGTATAGTACACTGTAGCAATTAAATTACAGCACACTGCGAGCCTGAGCCACACACACAGCGCAGTGACGTCAGCACTTGAGTTTTGAATCGGACCGTTGGAACCAATGGGAGAGCTTAGGCAAAGTGGTTGGAGCCAGTTTGACTGTGTGAGAACCTACACACAGTTTTGGTCAGTTGGGAGTAATACACCGAAGTGTTAACAGCTAGAAAGCTGGCAGAGAAATCTCTACACACTTAGACCAGGAAGCAGGACTTAGAATATTAGAATTCTATCAAGTCACTACGGGCCTGAACTTGTCAGACAGACGGGCAGGCGAGCTATCCCGAGCTATCCCGAGCTATCCTGTGCACCCCACTCCACAGAAACGACCAGTTGGTTGAGGAACTCTACCGCACAAGTCGGACAGAGCTACCTTGAAAAATACCCTGTCAGACCCCACAGCGTGGCAGGGAACCCAACTACACAACGACACAGGTGGACCAGAAGCTACCTCACAGAAGGACTTCGACCGCACCACCCGCCAGTTAAGTGTGTTCTCCCCAGTGCACTTAAACTGATCAGAACAGGACCACAGTAGTCCAACTATCCAGAAACTCTAAGACGGACCACAGTAGTCCAAATCTACATGAGATATACTAGCGAGTGCCCGATGAAGATAGAACAGCTGCATAGACTATCAGCGATCGAACTATTAGCATTGAAAGAGACTTTTTAAGTTAGATTAGTACTTAGAGAACCTTGTATAGAGTAGAAGAAATAAATGTGTGATTTTAACTGTTATCAAAAGGCTGGACTACATATGATTCATAGCCGTGTGAAAGCTAGTGTGACAGTATTCTTTTACCATTTTTCTATCTATGTCTGTACCCCAACCTTAACACAGAACGAGCTAAACAAATAAATTTATTAAAGTAATTCATAGGGTAACGTACTAGCAGTTCCCACCGAATAAACGTGAGGGTCCATAATTCCATTGTGCAGAGCCCATAAACCCCACGTGACACACGGTTTACACTCTCATCCGATAGAGTAGAGGGCCCTGTACTCCCTGAGCACCAGGTTCATATTATCGGTATGACCCTCTAGGCGGTTCAAAATAATCTCAATCGGCATTGTTTAGGTGTCGTTGCTTTGCGGTCATGGCTTAGCGGTCATTTTCCCCACTCTGCCACACACAACCATGCGCTCCAATGTTTAACAGTTAGGATTATCTCCTACTGATAAAGTGTGAAAATATGCAGTTAAGTCGTAATTGCCTGGAAGTTTTCGAACCCTTTTTTGTGTGGAGGTCCTCAGATCTCGAACTTGTGCAAAAGGTTCAGGAACCTAGATTCCGGATTTGAGAACCTCTTAAAAAAAAAGGTTCGTGAATCTCCAAACCTTCCAAATAGCATAGGCCATAAGACGGAAGGTTTTCTCTGGCTCTTTGGTCTGAGTTACTTACCAAAAGACCATTTTTATGTATATATGTGCACGATCGAATTGTCTCTCTATCTCTAT
>CM072511.1:28196109-28199183 GCA_036898135.1 Oncomelania hupensis | reverse complement strand
GTAGTAATAGTAATAGTAGAAGATAGCACTTATAAGCCACCAATGATGATGAAGAAGAACAAGAACAATAAGAAAAAACAAGAACAAGAAGAACAAGAAGAACAAGAAGAACAAGAGGAAGAAGAAGACGCAAGAAGAAGAAGAAGAAGAAGGATAAGAAGAAGAAGAAGAAGAAGAAGAAGAAAGAAGAAGAAGAAGAAGAAGAGAAGAAGAAGATAGATAGATAGATAGATAGATGATAGATAGATAGATAGATAGATAGATAGATAGTAGATAGATAGATAGATAGATAGATTGATAGATAGATAGATAGATAGATAGATAGATAGATAGATAGATAGATAGATAGATAGATAGATAGGATAGATAGATAGATAGATAGATAGATAGATAGATAGATAGATAGATAGATAGATAGATAGAGATAGATCATAGATAGATAGATAGATAGATAGATAGATAATATTCAGTGTTTATAAGGTCCAGCGATGATGATAATGATGATGGTGATGATGATGATGATGATGATGATGATGATGATGATGCATGATGATGATGATGATGATGATGATGATGATGATGATGATGATGATTGATGATGATGATGATGTACATAGCTACTGATCATGTTATGTAGGGTTATTGTATTCCCTAGATTTTTCAATAACAATATACTTAAAAACAAACAAACAAACATTAGGTCAGCATCAACGTCACTAATCGACTCAAGTTGTCTCTTAATACGATGATACGTCAGAGGGAGATGAACATACAGGATTACATCTAATCGATTGCATTTGTACAATTAGGTATGCACTATTCAATAGGGTTGCAATCCTAAATGTATGTGTGTGGGGGCGGGACGGGAGGGAGGAGGGGCGTGAGGAGGGTAGGGGATACAATTATACATGTAATAGATCGCGATGAGATTTAAAAAAAAGTCGTGAGAGGGACAAAACACCGGTCTAGGAAACCTGGCCTTCTGCGGAAACTCCTTCAGTCGGCTAAAGATGTTGATGGATGAACAGATTGTCGATGAATAAAAGTTTGCAGGAAAACAGTCCCTAGTACACGGATTTAAATTTTATTGTCATATTGCATTCCTTAAACTATTATAGACTCCGGACACAAAGAAAATAGGTTAAAAGCACCCTTAATAGTCTTCAGATATAAAATGAACAGCAACAATATTTCGAGTGTTTTTTTTTAAGTCTTTTTCAAGGTAAAACAAATCTAAAAGGCGTACCCATTTTGACATGCTTACTATAGAGTCTGTGGGCAACCATGAGAGTGTACAACATCAGCCCTAAAACTATTGAAGTCATCAAAAGCCTGTATGACAAGGCTACCAGTGCAGGCCTCCACAACAACGCCATCGGAAACTGGTTCAGAACAACAATCGGTGTGCGTCAAGAATTCCTACTCTCTCCAACTCTATTTAACAGCTTCCTAGAGCGCATCATGTCAGATGCCCTTGCAGGTCACGAACGAAGGCACAGTCAGCATAGGGGGTAGAGCAATCTCCAACCTCCGTTTTGCGGATGACATTGATGGTTTGACTGGAGAGGAACAAGAACTTGAACAGCTGGTACAGAGGCTTGACACCACCTCCAGAGCCTATGAAATGGAAATAAGTGCAGAGAAGACTAAATTGATGATAAATTTTGATGTGATTAAATAACGAACTGTAATCTCGATCTTCCTACAGGCTTGCGAAACATGGACCCTCACCGAGAGGATGGGATAGGATGGGATAGGATAGGATAGGATAGGATAGGATACCACTATTCCTCCTCTTTATATTACGCATTGTTTATGAGCCTATTCCCCTCGCTTTCCTACTGCCGTTTGTCAAGATGTTTTGTAATTTTTACACAATTCCTTCCCTAATTTTATTTTGCGACTTCGACAGGGACTTCGCCTCGTGGTTTGTGTTGGTTGGTTTTTAATCGTGTGGTATTTTTCCCTTTTTTGGGTGGGGTGGGGTGGGGGGGGGAGTGGAGAAGGGTAGGAGTAATATTAACGGGACATTTAGTATTATTTTGCAATGTGGACAAAGCTATATTTATTTCCAATCTGGATGTTTCGTGCTATTGTGCTGCTTTAAAAGGAATACTTCGTGTTATTTTGCTAATCGGAGGCACTGTGGTCTAATGGTAGTGCTTCGGCTTGCGGATCTGAAGGTCCCGGGTTCGAGCCCTGGCCGGGCCATTGTGTTGTGCCCCTGGGAAAGACACTTTACTCCTGTTTTCCTACTCCTTCGGATGAGAGTATAAACCGAGATCTAGTCTGTGTGTCGCATACATTCCATCATAACGTACTTTAAAGATCCTGACGCTCATGTCCTAGACGGGTGAGTGCCGGTGACAAGAACACACCCAGCATGTATTTGGTCCTTCTCCCCCATCCCTGGCTGCCCAGGATTGTGCTCAGTTGTCCGGGCGTCAGACCATGCGCCCAAAGGCTGCGGGTGGGCGTCTCGGGCGGCTTGAGTTAGATCCTGTATCGGCCAGCGCCTTGATCCTTAGGCTAAGGCGCCTTACAATTGACGAACATTATAGTTCGGTATAAATTCTTTTCGTGTTATTTTGCACTTCTGACATGGTTGTATGTTTTCATTGTTTTCAAGAGAGTTCCTTGAAATTAAATCTGCTTTTTTTTCGTTAAAAGGGAAAACAACTATAATAATGCTATGCTTGTGTCAGGGTGTCACTGCTGATGGAAATGGTCGGGAAACCCAGTCCCAATATCAGGAAAGGACTTGATAAAATAATGTGACTATCTTTCATTTTAGGGCAGGGTATATTATATCATCCACACATAGCAAAAAATATTAGCGTTTTGATAAGATCGAAAAAACAATTATTATAAATTTTATTTCATTCTTTACTGTTCAAATGTTAAATAATCAATGTGATTGTTTAGATGCGTGTGTAAGTGTAAGCAATTGTGAGGGTGTATGCGAGCGCGTGTCTAAAATCCCCCTTATGGTGTAAATGGGCGATAAATTAAATACTGAACTGAAGGGAAGAGCATGGACAAGTTCAGATACGATCCATTTCTCAGTTGGTGCA
>CM072511.1:28108609-28191109 GCA_036898135.1 Oncomelania hupensis | reverse complement strand
AATAAATTATATAGACTACGGTTAGTGTCACTGTATCCTTCATTGTAAGTATTAGTTTATTATTTAGTTATTTAATTTCACATCTGTTCATACATTGATGATTTTAGACAACAACAACAACAAAAATAACAACAAACAAACAAAAATGATAATTAATGAACCTTAAAAACAAATTTATAAAAATTCTACCAACTGAAGATTTTAAAACGGCAATAACAATTTTAACGATATTTGGATTATATAAAATATCTTAGTTTTGATTGACCAAAGTCCTGAAGTATTCAGACCTCCCTCTTTTAATTTGGAAAAGATGACTGGGCACTCGAACAAAATATGATTTACCTGTACAATGTCTAGCATCATCTGAAGAATATTTAGTACTCCGGGAATTCATACTTAATTTTAATATATATATATATTTTTATATATGTCTAGGACAATTTAAAGCTGTTAATATTTTAGGTTTATATATATTATGTTTTACTGCCTTGTCCAGTTTTAAAAACATTTCATTACAAGATAAGTGTACCATAATTGCACCTTTGGTTACTTTATCACATACTTCTTTCCAAGGTGATGTTATTCAACTGTTGTATATTTGAACACTGCTACCAAAGCTTTATGATTAGTCTTTGCTACTACTATTAGTACTACTGCATTCATTCGACTATGTATTATAATGTATCTGCATTCTTTAAGCTAAAGGTATGTTTCAGACTTATAGAGTAGTAGGTGTGGGCTAATTACTAGAACTGATAATTAACTTACTTAGGTCAATGAGATTGTTTTGCGGTTTTATTTTCTTCTCTCCATTAAATGCAGCACATGATTTACTTAAGATTAAGCCTATGTTTTCTAACCGTGTGCTATATCCGGTTACTTTGGAATGACACACGTCTTCTCTGATTAACATTAACCCGTCTTTATTGCGTTTAATGCAGAGTAGTAGAGTGCCGTACCCCTACTGCTAACAGTGCGCGTTGAAGTGATAAACTGATCTCACAGGCGCCTGTTTCTGGAAGGCGAGCGTCTATCATAGGCTTATGCGTCTTTTTCTCCTATAATTAGGCTATATCAGAGATATGTAGAGAGTCTCTCTCTACATATCTATGGCTATATCAAGGTCTCAAAACTAATGTCAGCGAAAATCGCGGGGTCCTCGCTGTTACACTCGTTCGATGTTGGTGTTTTTCTATCAGTAGTTGATTCAGCCCCGATGCTTGAAATCCTGATAGGTGTAACTCAGATTCGTTTATCCACGCAGCCCGTTCAATCATCAACAAGTCAGGAGTCGTGGTATGAAGTTTTCCACTTTTATTCAGCACACATCAACAACTGCATACAATCGCTCAATCGCTTTGCCACTCTCAACTTTTACCACCCACACACAGGGCATCCATTTTATAATTTTTCTCTCGTTCGAGATGACGACAGAATGTTCCCGATGACGCTTTACCACCAATCAAAATAAAGTTCGTCATCACTGACTTACGTCATACATCTCTATACACATTCCCGGAACGTTCTCAAACTTCTACAATTACCGGGAAGTTTCTATCGACAGTAAACACGCAGATCTAGAGAATTCTCCAATAATATCGACTAACGAAAATTATCAACGTTATACAAAGCTTCTTCTGACAACAATGCAAACTCAAATCAAAGGTAAATACACTCTACTATTGAATACTTTGCAAAGCGAAACGATTAGATCTATCGTGCACGCTTCTGACATACTATCCTTCGCGTTTCAACGTAACACTCGCATTTATCAAGTCTGTATGAACCAACGTTCATGAACATACCAACGTTCATACAGATTTGATAAATGCAAGAACCTCGCGATTTTCGCTGATATATAGATATGTCGACAACTGCACAATTTGAAATCACACTCACTCCTACATTCTACATCCCTCCTGTGATCGGCTATAAACGGGAAATGGTATGTTTTTGCTTCTGGCATTCTCATCCGTCTGGGACCATGAGTGTCAGTATCTTTAAAGTCCGTGCGTTCATGGACTAAACCACGGTGTCACGAATTGGCTAGTTTAAACTCTGCCTATCGACTATTTAGCCTTGTGTAGCCTTTGTAACAGTAGAGAGTTAGTATAGTACACTGTAGCAATTAAATTACAGCACACTGCGAGCCTGAGCCACACACACAGCGCAGTGACGTCAGCACTTGAGTTTTGAATCGGACCGTTGGAACCAATGGGAGAGCTTAGGCAAAGTGGTTGGAGCCAGTTTGACTGTGTGAGAACCTACACACAGTTTTGGTCAGTTGGGAGTAATACACCGAAGTGTTAACAGCTAGAAAGCTGGCAGAGAAATCTCTACACACTTAGACCAGGAAGCAGGACTTAGAATATTAGAATTCTATCAAGTCACTACGGGCCTGAACTTGTCAGACAGACGGGCAGGCGAGCTATCCCGAGCTATCCCGAGCTATCCTGTGCACCCCACTCCACAGAAACGACCAGTTGGTTGAGGAGACTCTACCGCACAAGTCGGACAGAGCTACCTTGAAAAATACCCTGTCAGACCCCACAGCGTGGCAAGGGAACCCAACTACACAACGACACAGGTGGACCAGAAGCTACCTCACAGAAGGACTTCGACCGCACCACCCGCCAGTTAAGTGTGTTCTCCCCAGTGCACTTAAACTGATCAGAACAGGACCACAGTAGTCCAACTATCCAGAAACTCTAAGACGGACCACAGTAGTCCAAATCTACATGAGATATACTAGCGAGTGCCCGATGAAGATAGAACAGCTGCATAGACTATCAGCGATCGAACTATTAGCATTGAAAGAGACTTTTTAAGTTAGATTAGTACTTAGAGAACCTTGTATAGAGTAGAAGAAATAAATGTGTGATTTTAACTGTTATCAAAAGGCTGGACTACATATGATTCATAGCCGTGTGAAAGCTAGTGTGACAGTATTCTTTTACCATTTTTCTATCTATGTCTGTACCCCAACCTTAACACAGAACGAGCTAAACAAATAAATTTATTAAAGTAATTCATAGGGTAACGTACTAGCAGTTCCCACCGAATAAACGTGAGGGTCCATAATTCCATTGTGCAGAGCCCATAAACCCCACGTGACACTTTAATTGGCGAGCCTGCCAGGATCTGTGTATAATAGGAATTGGGTATAACCGGACCTAAGTACAATAAAATTAGATAACAGTAGAAGTAGAATAACTTAGAATAGTGTAAGGGTATAATACTGATCAGTTGGGTGCACTATTCTTTAGTTAAAAACTTTTTTGCTTCAAATATTTTTGTGTCTGTATGTTGCATTGTTCTTTTGCAGGTTTTGCTTAAGTAACTGTTGTATGCCATTTGACTCTTGTTTTATTCTATTATTGATTACGAATTGTATGGTCTTTGCATTGTTTTTATTGACTTGCAATATTGCTAGTGTTTTGGTATTCCACGTGATTCAGAGGTTGTTCATAGACACGTTTGGCAATGTCGGACCCAGTGGCCTTGAGATTGCGCTTCAAGGAACTAGGCGAAGCTTTACACTTAGCAGGGGGAGACCTAATTGCGTATATAAATGCAGAGGTAGAGAAACAGGAGGCTAAGGCAGAGAGAGCAGCAGAGAGAGAACAGAAGAAACTCGAAGCAGAACAGAGAAAATTAGAACTAGAAGCAGAGCAGAAGAAACTAGCATTAGAAGCAGAGCAGAAGAAGTTAGAAGCAGAGCAAAAGAAATTAGAACTAGAAGCAGAGCAGAAGAAGTTAGAAGCAGAGCAAAAGAAACTAGAATTAGAAGCAGCAAGAGAACAGAAGAAACTAGAATTAGAAGGAGAACAGAAGAAGGCAGCATTAGCAGCAGAGAGAGAAGCAGAAAGTAGGAGATGGGAGTATGAGCGGGCAGAAAAAGAAAAAGAAAGGGCAGAAAAAGAAAAAGAGAGGGAAGAAAAGGAAAAAGAAAGACAGCATGAGTTAGAGCTAAGAAGATTGGGATCAGGAGCTTCAAGTTCTTCCTCAACCCCTACCCACTCAGATCAGCTAGAGGTAGCATCCAACCCTGTACAAGGAATGTCATTCCCACTGGGGACATTCAATGAGAGAGAAGAAGGTCTAGATCTCTATCTGACTAGGTTTGAGCGTCTAGCAACAGAGTACAAACTAGATCCCACTCATTGGTCTTTCAAGCTTAGTCACGGGCTTAGAGGAAAGGCTTATGACATCTACAGTAAGCTACCGACTGACAGAGTGACTGACTATCACAAAGTAAAAGAGGCACTCCTAACGGGATTCGAACTAACAGGAGAATGCTATCGGCAAAAATTCCGCACCAATCGGAGAGTGAAAGGAGAGAGCTATGCGCAGTTCGCGGATCGGTTGTCCACAACGCTGGATAAGTGGATTAGCCAGTCAGCCACGGCTAAGACGTATGATGGACTGACAGAACTGTTAGTATGGGAACAGCTACGGGAAACCATGACCCCCGAGCTGAGAACATTCTCAGTAGAACAGGGCGCGGAAAGACTGGAAGATCTGGTCAAGGTCGCAGATAGGTACGTGGCCGCACACGGAGAAGCCAAGAGCTTCAGGCGAGACCTAAAGCCTAACGGGAAAGAGGCACAGAAACGAAGCCCTAACCGGGAGGAGCGCACCGCGAACAAGCCGAATAACCCCAGACCTGGGCAGAATAAAGGACCCAACACGGAATTCGGGAAAAGAGGTCCCGCAGAACAGAGACGGTATTGTTCGTTCTGCAACAGAAACAATCACTCCACCGCAGAATGTTTCAAGTTGGCCGCACAACGTAGGGAAGAGCGCGAAAGCCGGCCAGCGCACAGAGTTCTAACTCAAAGTAGCGGTAACAAGCCACACACGATCGGAGATCACCCATCGGTGACAGACACGGTCAAGGTCAACGGAAAAGAAGCGAACTGTCTGTATGACACAGGTCTATCATACGACGCGATAGTTAGCGAGTCTCTTGTATCGCGCGCGGACTTGACAGACAAGACAGTCGACTTACAAGGAGCAGACTTGACGAAACCGACGACTACTTGCCCAATAGCTTGGATCGAAGTAGAGAGTAGGTACGTCACAGGACGAATCCAAGCAGCTGTTTTACAGAAACCCCTGTATGATCTAGTGCTAGGTTGTAGGTATGTGTTCTTAGGCACGCCCCCTAAAACTGTAGAGATAGCTGCAGTGCAAACCAGGGCCCAAGCTAAAACCCAACCACCCCAGCCCGAGTTCGCTCCGAATCCAGGACTCGAAGAGATCAAAACAGCACAGAAAGAAGACACCTCGATAGCGAAGTGCTTCCAGAAGCTACCCAAGGCGCACACACCCCCGCACAAGGGAGACTTCTACATGGAAGAGGGAGTTCTACATCGACAAGGAGATGGAGATCACACCCAACTAGTACTACCAGCCACCCTTCGAGCCCAAGTACTAGAATTAGGCCACAGCATGCCACTCAGCGGACACATGGGAATTGGAGCCACAGTGCAGAGAATCAGCGCACACTACTATTGGCCAGGAATCACGGAGGAGGTCAAGCGCTACGTGAAATCTTGCCACCAATGTCAACGATATTCCCCGCGACATCACACCGTACCAGTTACCTTAGGACCATCGGTAGTAGTCGGCGTGCCATTCCAGCAAGTCTCAGTAGACATAGTGGGACCACTGCCCATGACCAAGAAGAGGAACAGATTTCTACTCACACTCGTCGACGCATGTACGATGTGGTGCGAAGCAGTCCCGTTGCCAGCGATAGACACCAAGAAGATTGCAGATGCACTCATCGCCATCTTTACCAGAGTCGGATTCCCGGACAGCATTAGAACGGACAACGGATCTCAGTTCACCGGCCGCCTGATGCAAGACGTGTTCGAGTTGATACAAGTTCATCACATTCGCACACCACCATACCACCCAGCCAGCAACGGACAAGTAGAAAGACTGAATGGAACCCTTCTCACCATCCTCAGGAAAGTCGCCGACGACAATCCAGAAGCGTGGGACACCTACGTGAATGCGGCACTGTTCGCATACCGAGAAACACCCCATGCAGCCACAGGCTACACCCCGTCAACATTGCTATTCGGCAGACCTCTAGCAGGACCGCTAGAAGCCCTACGCAGAAGTTGGACGGAGGCCAAGATAGACGACACACCAAGAGGTGCCACCAAGTACGTCGCAGACCTGCAGGAAACCCTCAAAGCAACGTGGAAGAAAGCTGGTGAAGCACTGAAGAAGGCAAGAGCCCGTCAGGCGAAGTACTACAACCGCCACGCGAAGGACAGAGAACTGCAAGTCGGCGATCAAGTGCTACTCTTACTTCCAAGTGGAACCAACAAGCTGGACATCGCTTGGAGAGGACCGTACCGGGTGACTGCCAAGAAATCCAAGACAGTCTACCAAGTAGAGGTGAACGGGAGAGCCCGATACCACCACATTAATCTCCTCAAGAAGTATACGGACCGACCAGCGACCCCCAGCACTCACAACTTGTTAGCCATCGCCATCGCGGAAGAAGGAGAAAGCATGGAGACCAATGCAGTAGAGTATCCCCTGCACTCCAAAGAAACCTACAAAGACGTGATACTCAACAGAGACCTAGCCGCCAAACAGCGACAGCAAGTACTACAGGTCATTCGACAACATCAGACTGTGCTAACAGACCGACCAGGGAGGACAGACCTCGTCGAAGTAACCTTAACGGTGACCGACCCAACACCCGTCCGCCAGAAGCTCTACCCGATGCCACTGTCGCAGCAGCGAGCCATCAAGGAAGAGATAGACACCTTACTGGCAGCCGGAATCATCTCAGAGTCTACCTCACCCTACAGCGCAGGCACGGTATTGTTGCGAAAACCCAACGGAGAGCATCGACTGTGCATCGACTTCAGACTCCTGAATGCGGTAACGCAGTTCCAGCCAGAGCCACTCCCGGACCAGACAGACCTATTTGCCAAGCTACAGCGAGCGAAGTACTTCTCACGTATCGACCTCAGCAAAGGATACTATCAGATACCAGTACAACCACAAGTCCGAAAGTACCTAGCTTTCAGCACTATGGAAGGACACTTCGAATTCAACGTGCTTCCATTCGGACTCCACAACGCACCCAGCATCTTCAGCGCCATGATGCGAAAACTCCTGGCACCCCTGAGCAGCGAGCACCTACATTCGTTTATGGACGACATCCTCATCGCTACACCTACGTGGGAGGAACATGTCACGCTCCTACAACAACTACTCGCCCGCCTCAGAGACACGGGATTGACGGCAAGACCCACCAAATGTCAGATTGGATTCACCGAGCTAGAATTTCTGGGACACACCATCAGTCAAGGAAGCCTGCGACCGGTAGAGAAGACAGTGAAACGCCTACTCGACGCTCCTAGGCCCAAGACAAAGAAGGAAGTGCAGTCATTTCTAGGACTATGCGGCTTCTACCAGAAGTTCATCCCCAACTACAACAGCATCGCCGTACCACTGACAAATGGAACCCGGAAAATCGCCCCGGACAAAGTTGTATGGACAGCCGAATGCGAGACAGCATTCCAAACACTCAAGGACAGAATGACATCGGCGCCAGTACTCCACCTACCCGATTTAACTCAGCCATTCGTTCTTCGCACCGACGCAAGCGACTTAGGCCTCGGAGCAGTACTGCTACAGCGCGACCCCAAGAATGCCGAGACGCTATTCCCTGTCGCTTACGCCAGCAGAAAATTGAGACCCGCCGAGACCCACTACGCCACGTCGGAGAAAGAATGCCTTGGACTAGTCTGGGCCATACAGAAGTTTCAACTCTACCTGTATGGGACCCACTTCACAGTTCAGGTGGACCACCAACCACTATCGTTCCTGGCAGCCTCCAAGTCTTTGAACTCTCGCCTGATGAGATGGGCACTCACCCTTCAGGCATACTCATTCCAGATCGAGTACATCCCCGGCAAAGAAAACCACGGAGCCGACTACCTCAGTCGCCATCTCGTGGAGGACACAGCAGCTGTCGCCCACCCAACACAACTAAGGGCCACAGCACCAGAATTCGTCCCCGCCCAGTAATACCCTGTCACTAGTGTCCATAGCTACCTGGCACAGCATTGCAGCTCAGGTAGAGCAACTTACTTAGTTTGTAAAGAGGACCCTAGGATAGAGCAGTGTTAAACTAGGCACTGTAGTAGAAAAAGGTCGAATCCAGTAGTCATCGCCTTTTTTCAGTTGAGGGAGCCTGTCACGAATTGGCTAGTTTAAACTCTGCCTATCGACTATTTAGCCTTGTGTAGCCTTTGTAACAGTAGAGAGTTAGTATAGTACACTGTAGCAATTAAATTACAGCACACTGCGAGCCTGAGCCACACACACAGCGCAGTGACGTCAGCACTTGAGTTTTGAATCGGACCGTTGGAACCAATGGGAGAGCTTAGGCAAAGTGGTTGGAGCCAGTTTGACTGTGTGAGAACCTACACACAGTTTTGGTCAGTTGGGAGTAATACACCGAAGTGTTAACAGCTAGAAAGCTGGCAGAGAAATCTCTACACACTTAGACCAGGAAGCAGGACTTAGAATATTAGAATTCTATCAAGTCACTACGGGCCTGAACTTGTCAGACAGACGGGCAGGCGAGCTATCCCGAGCTATCCCGAGCTATCCTGTGCACCCCACTCCACAGAAACGACCAGTTGGTTGAGGAGACTCTACCGCACAAGTCGGACAGAGCTACCTTGAAAAATACCCTGTCAGACCCCACAGCGTGGCAAGGGAACCCAACTACACAACGACACAGGTGGACCAGAAGCTACCTCACAGAAGGACTTCGACCGCACCACCCGCCAGTTAAGTGTGTTCTCCCCAGTGCACTTAAACTGATCAGAACAGGACCACAGTAGTCCAACTATCCAGAAACTCTAAGACGGACCACAGTAGTCCAAATCTACATGAGATATACTAGCGAGTGCCCGATGAAGATAGAACAGCTGCATAGACTATCAGCGATCGAACTATTAGCATTGAAAGAGACTTTTTAAGTTAGATTAGTACTTAGAGAACCTTGTATAGAGTAGAAGAAATAAATGTGTGATTTTAACTGTTATCAAAAGGCTGGACTACATATGATTCATAGCCGTGTGAAAGCTAGTGTGACAGTATTCTTTTACCATTTTTCTATCTATGTCTGTACCCCAACCTTAACACAGAACGAGCTAAACAAATAAATTTATTAAAGTAATTCATAGGGTAACGTACTAGCAGTTCCCACCGAATAAACGTGAGGGTCCATAATTCCATTGTGCAGAGCCCATAAACCCCACGTGACACACGGTTTACACTCTCATCCGATAGAGTAGAGGGCCCTGTACTCCCTGAGCACCAGGTTCATATTATCGGTATGACCCTCTAGGCGGTTCAAAATAATCTCAATCGGCATTGTTTAGGTGTCGTTGCTTTGCGGTCATGGCTTAGCGGTCATTTTCCCCACTCTGCCACACACAACCATGCGCTCCAATGTTTAACAGTTAGGATTATCTCCTACTGATAAAGTGTGAAAATATGCAGTTAAGTCGTAATTGCCTGGAAGTTTTCGAACCCTTTTTTGTGTGGAGGTCCTCAGATCTCGAACTTGTGCAAAAGGTTCAGGAACCTAGATTCCGGATTTGAGAACCTCTTAAAAAAAAAGGTTCGTGAATCTCCAAACCTTCCAAATAGCATAGGCCATAAGACGGAAGGTTTTCTCTGGCTCTTTGGTCTGAGTTACTTACCAAAAGACCATTTTTATGTATATATGTGCACGATCGAATTGTCTCTCTATCTCTATCTCTTTCTCTCTCTCTCTCTCTCTCTCTCTCTCTCTCTCTCTCTCTCTCTCTCTCTCTCTCTCTCTCTCTAGCTAGCTAGCTATAGATAGATAGATAGATAGATAGATAGATAGATAGATAGATAGATAGATAGATAGATAGATAGATAGATAGATAGATAGATAGATAGATAGATAGATAGATAGATAGATAGATAGATAGATAGATAGATAGATAGATGACATTATTATTGCTTTAGGTCCAGCGGACTCTTCCGAGCCAAATCAGGACCGGACAACCCCTGATCCGCATAAAAGATCTGCTGAAACAACCCTAGTGGTAAAACTGAAAGCTTCTTCACCAGCCAGTCACTTTACAATAAAGACATCCCACGCAGGGGACGGCTGAGGCTTCACCCCAACTTATCGAACCCCCGTTTACAAAAACAAAATAGAATACAAACATCATTATAAATTGTCAACAAAACACATACATATAAAATGCCTACATTGATAAATTTCCAGAAAGTGGGGATACTATTTATACTGAAACCCCGGCACCCCAACGGGGGTAGGTAGATAGATAGATAGATAGATAGATAGATAGATATATAGATAGATAGATAGATAGATAGATAGATAGATAGATAGATAGACAGACAGACAGACAGACAGACAGACAGACAGACAGACAGACAGACAGATAGACAGATAGATAGATAGATAGATAGATAGATAGATAGATAGATAGATAGATAGATAGATAGATAGATAGATAGATAGATAGATAGATAGATAGATAGATAGATAGATAGATAGATAGATAGATAGATAGATAGATAGATAGATAGATAGATAGATAGATAGTTCTGTGTTAGGGGACGGGGATAGGGGGTTAAGAGGAGGGGGTGAGAAAGACAGACAGATAGAGAGACACAGATAGAGAGACAGAGACAGACAAAGACAGATACAGAGTGAGAGACACTCGCTTGAACAAAGATTTTAAGAACTATGGTGAATGTACAAAAACTTCCATACAATCATCCAAAGAGTGCACATGTGCAAATACTTGAGGTCCATTGTTTGATCTTACAAACCACTGCACGTGACGTTTGTTGCTATTCGTGACACGTTCCAGGTGTGACCGTACTTATGACGTGACTGAAAGGTGTGACTAAGCCAATTGGTTGTGTTGAGCGTAAGGGATACAGGATAGTAAGAGACCACGCGAGTTTGCGTCCCAAGACATAAAACAGTCGTCCGTCATCATCATCATCATCATCATCATCATCATCATCATCATCATCATCATCATCACCATCATCATCATTATCATCATCGTCGTCGTCGTCGTCATCGTCATAGTTTTCATCATTATCATGTTCATCAACATCAACTCTGTCGTCGTCGTCATCATCATCTTCATCATCATCGTCGTCACCATCATCGTCGTCATCATCGTCATCATAAAACAGTGATAGTGTATAAACTTAAAGGGAAAGGGACAAAATGTTTCCCTCTGTGCCTATACCCTCCCCCTCATTACTTGTGGTCCTGATTCGGCTCTTTGTAGTCCGCTGGACCCTATAAGCATTAATTATCTATCTTCGCTGCCTTTTACCTTCCCCGGTTCTTCACAGGTCGATCCACGTAGCCTACCCATTCACAGCTGGGTGGACCAGAGGTGTGTCGTGCGCTGGTTTCTATCTTTTTGTGTGTCGTGAGGTGGTTGCCTTCGTATCCAAATACTAAACCCC
Source organism: Oncomelania hupensis (assembly GCA_036898135.1). Classification (NCBI taxonomy): domain Eukaryota; kingdom Metazoa; phylum Mollusca; class Gastropoda; order Littorinimorpha; family Pomatiopsidae; genus Oncomelania; species Oncomelania hupensis. The sequence goes on along the minus strand of CM072511.1, from coordinate 28,179,559 downwards.
TCCCGACGTTGCTCAACAAGCATGAAACATGCCTGGCGTTTTCCCGAACCACCGCGCTACTACGTTACATTACATGATTATTGCTTTAGGTCCAGCGGACTCTTCCGAGCCAAATCAGGACCAGACAACCCTTGATCCGCAAAAAAGATCTGCTGAAACAACCCTAGTGGTAAAACTGAAGGTACTCCATCAGCCAGTCACTTTACAATAAAGACATCCCACGCAGGGGACGCTGAGGCTATACTCTAATTTATCGAACACCCGTTTACAAAAAACAAAATAGAATACAAACATCATTATAAAATATCAACAAAACACAAACATATAAAATGCCTACATTGCTAAATAAGAACATCAGAGGAAGCCCTAGTGACCACCTGGCAGAAAGCGTCCAATATTCCCAAGCTGATCCAACAGACCTCACACACAAATGAGAAGTTTTGTCCCGGAAGAGTTTTCAAGAAAAAAGGTTGGTGACTGGTATGGCGAAGAAGAAGATAGTATAGCAGATTGATAGAACAGAACAGGAATGAGAAAGAACAAATGAGAAAGACAGCGACAGTGGGAATTTAAAGCACTAAATTTCCAGAAAGTGGGGATACTATTTATACTGAAACCCCCGGCACCCCAACGGGGGATCCACGCTACTGCGCCACCCACATTGACTGCAATTGAAAGTGTAAACTTAAAGGTTGCTTAAAGTGCAACAGGCCGATGACGCTTGTTGTACTTAACAGTATCTTTTTATCTACTGCTCGCATATTCGTTGCAGATTAAGGTGGTAATGGTCCTATAACGTTTTGCTTAGTAAGCTAACGAGTAATGAATGGCGTATGATATCTTGACAAATGTGACAGCGAAAATAGAAACCCCAGTAGGCCTTGTAACTGTTCAAGAGCGTGATCGTATTCATTCTTCGCTTGGAGGAGAAACACATTTTCCCAAATGGATGCTCGGGAAAAGATACTTTCCTGGATTCTCGTAATTTAAGGAGGGGTAAGTGCGCTGTATTAGTGCGTGCAGTGTTGTAGCCTGTCCTTTCTCCATTCATCACATGGACCGAACTTACTGATAAGTTTGCAATTAAAATTCCAAGACGAGACAACAGCGAAAGATTCTACAATCCAAACTTAATGCTTGCTATCGGCTTACAAGTTAGGATATTTAGCTTTCACTTACAGCCCTGTCGTCTGGCTCTTAACTTTGTGACCTTTGACTCTAGATGATTCCATCATACTCTATATCCTTGTTGCATGTTGGCAAACTGCTTTAGCTGGGACTTACTTAGTAGCCGAAGTTAGCTGTTGGTCTCTCACTTGACTTGCGTGAGGTACCCGTCCAGTCTCGACTACGCTGTTGTGTACTGTATTATGAAATCAAGTACAGGTTGGCCCTAAGTCCCTACACATCCAAGTATCTTATATATCTTATATATCCAGTGTATCTTCGTGCTGTGCATCAGTCGTGCGCTCAAGTTACCCCCCTTGTCACAATACGCTATTCCAATGAAAATGGGCTTAAATCGGCAATTTTTGATCTGAACAAACAAATTTAAAACAATAAATGCATGCATAATTGAATATAACATAATAACATATGATGGGTAGGATTTTACGGAAATTCCTGTATATTAAAACTGTGTTGAGGAGTTATTAAGTAGCTTTGACTTGAGTAGGAATACTTTGGGTCAAAATCTTGGGAAATGTACTTTACTATGTTATTTTTTTCTATACAACAACAACAACAACAACAACAATAATAATAATAATAATAATAATAATAATAATAATAATAATAATAATAATAATAATAATAATAATAAATTAATAAATATATTATTTAAATTAATAAAATAAATAAATTTAATTAAATTAATTAAAATAAATAATGTAAAACGATGTATTTTTACTTTTTCCTTACATGGTCGTCTTTCTAACTCTTGAAGTAGGTATTGACCGATGTGTTTGTACGAAAAGCTTTGAAACTTGTACAAGTTTAAACCTCGGCTGTCGCAATGAATTTTGTGACCAGTGAACCAGTATGTGTGCTCCACGTAATAAAAGAACTTTGCAAACCAATAGGACCACTTTTACTTGAGTTACTGTGCTAACTGTGCATGTGGTAGAGACTGAATCCATTTTATTGATCTGATTGATTTTTGTGTTTTGCTTTGTTGTCAAGTTTGGTTATTGATCAGATTAATAAATTATTCATAAATTATTAATCATATTCATAAAGTATTGGTGCAAGATAAACTTAAAGTGGATAGAGGTTTGACGTTTGTTTTTATTCGTACTAGACAATGAATCCATGTTTTCGGAGTTAAATGAATAGTGTTAAACTTATATATTGCTTTAGGCCGATTTCAGTTTAATGCGTTACGATTGAAAAGAACCAATTTTATTTAAAGTGTCTTTTACTTATGGAAAGTGACACTTTGCAAGCGCTCAAAACTCATGAAGACACGTACCTATTCGGCATCTGACTCAATTTCAAAGAACTGCTGCTTTTAAATTTCTTTCTTGTGATAAACACTTTAACTGCGGTTTATAATTGTTTCCCTTAAGTTGTTTTTTTGCGAAACGCACCTTGACAACGAATATAGCGCTAATACACATCATTATTATTATCATCGTCATCATCACCACCACAACTACCATCATCATCATCAAGGAGTGTACAGAAGAAAATGTATGTTTGGGTCGTTGGTGTGTCAGTGGATGGTTGTCGTTTTATTATAATATTGTGTTGCATCGTTTAATTTTGTTTGTTTGTACAAGTCATTCTTTTAAACATTCTATATTCTACATTGACTGTGTTGGTGCGACCGAAAGGCGAATTTCTATGTAAATTTCATAGACGAATAAAGTCTCAGTCACAGTCGGCAACATCGTTCTCGTGATTTGGTGAAATAAATTATTACAAATGGGTTTTCTTAAATTTACGACAGAATAAAACGAAGGGGAGAGACGTGGAGAAGTTGGGATAGGGTTGGTGGTTCTGCGGGAATAATTGCTAATTACTGCATGATTGTCCTATTCTAAGGGTGTATACGTGTGGTATGGTATTATGGCAAGAAAACAGGCTACTGTGCTTCTGAATCCTTGTTTTTTTGACTAAACTCCGGCTTAATAATAGGCCTATAATTATAAAGCTAATAGCGCTCGTTGTAATTTATTCACACGATACTCAGGATCGTTCCCCGAGGCTGAGTATCAATTATGCCAACTACAGTGAACATGAAGGCACGATCACAACGTTGATACGTAACAATTGTTAACACCCAATCCATGATATTAAAAGCTCACAGTTGATAATTCAATTCAGACAGAGCAGGTAATGGGTTTTAATTCCTTTTATTTTTTGTTCTTTTTTAAAAATTATTTGTGTTACTTACAGTACATAGAATAACTGTCCAGAGTTGTACGCATTTTGGCTTTGTTACTTTGAGAAAGAATTTGAAAAAATTAACTCCAGAGCTTGGTTTTTATCTGTCGATTCCTTTTGTTTTAATCTTGTTACAGTATGTCTTTTTTCTCAAGAACTAACAGAGACTAAAAGTCTTGTGTCTTTTCGCCGTCGCCTAAAGACACATCTGTATATACAAATATATCTGGGAAGTGACTATTTTTTATGTAGTTGTTTCGCGTGTGTGTTTAGGCTAATAGTATCTTTCTCATTATGTGTTTTGATCTGTTAGTAATCCAGTCGTGTCGGTTATGGTTTTCATAATCATCATCTTCATCATCATCACCACCATCATCACAATCATCATCACCATCATCACTATCATCACTATCATCACTATCATCATTACCATCATCATCATCACCGTGATCATCATTATCATCATCACCATCATCATCATCATAGACTGTGATACTGCCTTAATTTTAATGCATCTACACATCTATATATCTATTTTGTTTTTGTTAATATTAATTCTCGTTTTATGCAGACGGAGCTAGTGAGCAAATATAGTGCCTGTGTGAAAGTGCGATTTAGTGTAGGTTCTTATGGGTGCGTATACAATTATTCATCTTGTTTTATGCCTGCCAAATTGTTGTATGCTAGTTGACATTTGGTTTGATGGCACAGGGAGGGAGGGAGAGAGAGAGAGAGAGAGAGAGAGTGCTTTCCTCGGACACAACCCAACACAGAGACGACACAGGTCCGAGTGGACTTATTTATTTATTTATTTATTTTTAATTTTAACAACTTTATAATCACCGAGGTGAAATTCGGGCACTTTCATTTTTCGATAAAACAGCAGCCCCAAGTGAAGCGCTTTACCCAAGGTACATGCTGGGTGTGTTCTTGTCACCGGCACTCACCCGTCTAGGACATGAGCGTCAGGGTCTTTAAATTCCGTTATGATGGAATGCATGCGACACAGACTAGACCTCGGTTTATAATCTCATCCGAAGGAGTAGGAAACGGGAGTAAAGTGTCTTTTCCAAGGACACAACACAATGCCCCGGCCTGGGCTCGAACTCGGGACCTTCAGATCCGCAAGCCAACGCTCTAACCACTCGGCCACCGCGCCTCCCTTCACAGATGTGCGCATGCACCTCTCCTCTTCCAACAGGACGCCCCAGGACGACTGGAACTGCGTCGGCGGACCGTCACAGTAGTGCGCATATTGTTCATTGCAAAAACTTGCACAGCACGTGAAAATACTCGCCCTCATACCCATATAGCGACAGTCGTGACCCGTTTAGGGTGACGAAGCAAAACTAACACACAAAAATTGTACGTGTTGAAATTACACAATTTGCAAACTTACAATATCCTTTAATTTATTTTCACTCCCTCATCTTCCACCCTCTATAACAGGCTAAGAAACCTTCTTATCACAGGTTTAGAAAACTGAATCGTGAGTCGTAAAGTGTGTCTGAGATCTTTTTTTACCATTAAAGTGTGGATGATGTCTAAGTCAAAATTGCGAAGCAAACAAATCAAATTCACGCTTAGAGATTACTAGTTGCTTATATATTCGTACATGGTGTGTGTGTGTGTATGTGTGTGTGTGTGTGGGTGTGTGCGTGTGGGTGTGGTTGTGTGTGTGTGTGTTTAATACTTGCAAAATTTGAATCTAAACGTTGTTTTTGATGGTTTTGAGCGTACACTGAAAATCGTCAGCTATAGAAGTACTATCCTATCCCAGCCTATCCTATCCAGTAACTCGAAAGTCGTTGGGGCACCACAGATGATCGTTTAACCAGTGTGCTCCATCGTTGTCTGTTCTCAGCAACCCTCATGGCTTCGTTCATTGTTAAACCAGTCAATTCTCGAATGTTGTCCTCCCACCTCTTTTTCTTTCTTCTCTTTTTCTGCCTCCTTGCACCACGCCATGAAGGATGGTCTTTACAAGGAAGGATGCTTTGGTGACGTGGCCATACCATCAGAGTTTCCTTTTCTTCACCACTGTGAGCATGTCATCGTGTTGTCCAATGGCTTGCGTGATGGTCTGTCGGACGATGTTGTCTCTCGCGCGGATCTTGCTAAGTTGTCCATCAGTAACACACTTATCATCTCCGTCCTACATGATATCGCCCTAAAAAAATCTACGTAGGCACACACACACACACACACACACACACACACACACACACACACATATATATAAATTTAAAAAAACAAACAGCAAAGCGTGGCCAACATGCTTTAGCGTGTTGGTTGTTGATTAGAAAGGGAGAATTGGGCTATATATGTCTGTTGTATCAATTGATGCTAAAAGGGATTTAATTAATTGCTGGTGAATTCGCTCTATGACTTCGTCAGGGATCCCGTGTAACTTTTGAGGTTGTTTATACGCTTATTTGAGAGATTTCACCAGAATTTTAATAATAATAAAGTATGCTATCTTTTGCTTTTTCTTCAATCGAACCCAAAGCGCGGCGGTCTGAAGTGGTCGCTAGGACAGAAGTCGGAATAGAAGTCAAATGTTTATTTTTTAAAAAATATTTTAGATAAACTACATCCTATACCATTATTGAATGGAGGGAGGAAACCGAAGTACCCGGAGAAAACCCTCGGTATCCTGAAATATTTCGTACTTCATTTCGTAAGTTTGTCCCACGCGGGGTTCGAACTCGGGACCGTCGGCAGAGGAAACCAGCTCATTATCCACTGAGCTGTCAGACCACTCCCAATATGGAGTAAACCACTCTCTTTGATCATAGTATCCAGTGTTAAAGTTGGAAGACTTTATTAAAAACAAAGACGTCAGTCTCCCTTTAAGGTTCGTCGATCAAGCGAATATTTTTGCTTGTGTTGCTACGTGTATGCTACAGTTTGCACAGTTTTAGCAGGTCGTTGTTACTGGGCGAGTGTCGTGGTGCAAGTTTCCGGTCGGTCCTAATACTGTTGCGTGAATGTTATTAAGGGTGTAGTTTGTGCGTGATGCTGGGAATAATTCTCAGCCTGAACTTGCTGTTGAAACTAATGTTGGCGAGTGTTCACGTTTTATAAGGCAACGCACACCATTAGGAGTCATAAAGGTGATTTCTTTGTAGGCACACCTCGTCATTGTTCAATACTTGTGCCCATAGCCTGTGTAGGTTATGCATAACATTAAAATAATGCCTAAGGTTAAGTGTGTGTGTGTGTGTGTGTGGGGGGGGGGTTATGTTTTGAAAACAGACACAAACACGCACGCACACACTCACACAAACTTTTTTTTTTTATACTTTCAGTGAAATTATCTTAGCGTCTCGGGCGGCATCAGTTGACAGTGAGAGGGTTTCCTTTGCCGAAGGTCGCGGATTCGAACCCCACGTGGGACGAACTTACGTGTCTTAGGTACGAGACTTTTCAGGACACCGAGGGCTTTCTACGGGTACTCAGGTTTCCTCCCTGCCTTCAATAATAATATTGGATGCAGTCAATCTAACGCGTGATAGCATCTTGTATAATAATAATAATAATAATAATAATAATAATAATAATAATAATAATAATAATAATAATAATAATAATAATAATAATTATTATTATTATTATTATTATTATTATTATTATTATTTTTATTATTATTATTATTATTATTATTATTATTATTATTATTATTATTATTATTATTATTATTAATTTTATTATTATGTGTCTGAACAAGAAGACGGATGTGGGCAGAGCAGAAAAACCCCTAAGCGCATCAAACACGTGTGTTTTTGTATTTTCAGGTTTATTTGGAAATTAGCAGTCCCGTTGTCGGCCAGTTGGTCCGTGGCTACGAATTTCACTTTTTTTTTTTAAATTTAGTTCAAAACACCCTTGTTGCCTTCTCTTAAGTATAACTGAACAGAAATTCGCCATTTTTACGTAACGGACACTTCAACTACTGCTAAGCCTAGATCATTAGTATAGGCGCAACCATTATAAACCCTGTCAATAGGAATTACTCATACAAAAGGATAATATACAACTATGACCGTTTAGACCATGATCAATTCTGTAATCTGCTTTTACAAATAGATTGGCCTACATTAATAACGGCGGAAAACTTAAACCAATCAGCAGAAAACTTTACTCAAGCTTACTTCGATGCCGCGTGTAAATGTATGCCCATAAAAACAGTTACTGTACGCACTAGAGATGCCGCTTGGTTAAATATAGAAATTCGTCACGCCTTAAAATGCAGATATACATTATTTAAACATGCAAAGATAACAAATGTAGAGAATGACTGGAAAAAGTATCGACAGTATAGAAATAAAGTCACGGTAATGATCAGAAATAGGAAATTAGAATATCACAAGGAACTAGATGAAAAAGCATCAGACCCCACCAAATTTGGAACTAAGGAATGATGGAAACTTGTTAAAGTAAAAGCATTTATAAACAAAAAAGGAATCTCCAACGATATACCGCCAATATCTACTAATGGGAAAACGGTCGTTACAAATGAAGAAAAGGCCACCGCATTCAATGACCACTTTATACAGCAATCAGTATTAGAAACACCCGATGACGACCCTCCTGAACTTCCTCACCTAGATCACGAACTGACTGAAATTCTAATAACCCCAGCAGAGGTAGCCAAAGTGATAATAAACCTGGACAAAAGTAAAGCTGTAGGCCCCGATAAAATCCATAACAAACTATTACTGATATCTGCTGATATAATCTCACATCCTTTAAGTCAACTCTTCAACCGCTGTCTATCAGAAGGATTGTTTCCAGATATTTGGAAAATTGCCCATGTAACGCCAATACACAAAAAAGGTCCGGCCGATATTTGTACCAACTATCGCCCAATATCTCTCTTAAGTTGTGTTGGTAAAGTCTTTGAGCGCTGTGCCCATACCCATGTCTTCTCATTCCTAAAAGACAATAATCTTATAACACCATCACAGTCTGGTTTTATTCCCGGGTGTCACAAAGAAAGGGGTTGGGGGGATGAGGATTAGCACTTAATCCCTCGCACTGTGTTGCCTCCCTTGTATAGGCCAACGTTGCGATGACATTCAATGGACTAAGGCTGGGGGTTACTACAGAATGAGAGACAGTCAAAGGCCAGACGAGAAGGAGGTTGACTAGACTAATAAGAAATTCAAACAAGGGAGAGTCCAGTTGATACAGTATTTAACTAGTCAATTTTATTAATTGGAAGTAGGTCGTCTGAGTTGGATAATCTAAGGATGAGTCACTGAATATGGTCAATAATAGTTCGGAGTATCTTGGAGATATTCTGGGTGGGCGGCTTTGGGAGTGCTAGGGCGATTGAGGACTGATCTCATCACTGAGCAGGAGGATATCTGGATTGTTCTGGGTGGCTTAGCCAGAGTGTCTTCGAATTGTGGTGCTCGTGGGATAGTAACTTAGCTTCGTATTGCGTAGGGCGGTGGTTGGTCCAGGATTCTGGATGGTCGGCGGATCAAAGAGTTCTCGTGGTCAGCTTGGGGCCCAATGCGGGGCAGTAGGTCACCTTCTTAGATAATGGCTGGGTTGTGCAATCTCCAGTGGCGATACAGTGTTGCGTTTCAGCCTACGTGGCTGGCTGGCTGAGTTGCGAAACTTGGGAGGTACGCTTCACATTGACGCCCTGGGTTGTCAGGGTCGCCCGCAGCGGGTCTGGCGTCTTACAGCTGGCAGGGCCGGTATACTCGCCCTGATAGGAGCCCGTCTTGACTAAGAACGGGTCGAATCCCAAGAGTACTGCCGAGGCTCAATGGACACCGGGTGATGGGACGTGTCCGAGGCAGGCTGATGGGTCTTCGAAGGCGGAAGGCATGCGTCTGACCCCGAGAGTTGGTGTGTGAGAGCTTTTAGAGCGATCCCCCGAGGGGCGGGGCTTAGACGGATTAAGCCGGCGTGCGGGGGCGAGATGACTGTGCGCAGCCAGTCTCAGGGCTGAATCGCCCGTTCGTCACACCGGGGACTCAACAATCAACCAACTACTTTGCATATATAATGAACTAACTTTAGCCCATAACAGTGGAATCACTAACCAGTCAATTTTCTTTGACATCTCCAAGGCCTTCGACAGAGTATGGCACAAAGGATTACTAGCTAAGCTAGAGGCCATAGGTATTAGAGGTAAACTTCTTCAATTGTTTGCTAATTATCTAGGCCAACGAAAACAAGCTGTTGTCATTAAAGGTAGCAAATCAGACTATAAAACCGTTCCGTCAGGCGTACGTCAAGGATCAGTTTTAGGCCCTCTATTGTTCCTAATCTATATTAATGATATTGTGGATAACATTGAATCAGTTATAAAACTTTTTGCAGACGATACTAGCATGTCATTAACCCTAAACAACCCAGACATACGAGCAGAAATTTTGAATTCTGATCTTCAAAAGATAAACGACTGGGCTAACACCTGGAAAGTAAGGTTTAATGAAGACAAAACAGAACTATTAACTTTCAAACGTGACCCATTACCTAACAACCCATTAAGCTTCGGAAACGCAGTTTTATCTGACAACGAATACCATAAACACTTAGGACTAACACTGCAAAACAATTGCAGATGGGATATCCATATAAGTAACGTCATAAAGAAAATAACCATCCTCCTATCATGTTTAAGAACGTATAAATATAAGCTGTGCAGAAAAGCCTTAGAAAATATGTACAAATCCTTTGTCCTACCTCACTTTGACTACGGCGATGTAATCTGGGATAATTGTACAGACACTCAAGCTGGTTTATTGGAAAAACTCCATTTAGAAGGTATTAGAATTATTGTTGGGGCGGTGAAGGGGACCAGCCATGAGTTATTGTACAGAGAGTCTGGACAATACACATTGAAGGAGAGAAAATAAAGACATAAGCTACTTACTCTTCATAAGATGATAAACGAGTGCTGTCCTGAGTACTTGTCCAACTTGGTCCCACAACTAGTATCAGCAGTTAATCCATATCACCGCAGAAGACCTCTAGAACGTAGAGTACCCCCATACAAAACTGAACTTTACAAAAACTCTTTTCTTCCTTCAACCACAGTATTGTGGAATGATCTCCCCGAGGAAATTCAAGAAAGCCCATCCATTAGCTTATTAAAAAGACACCTTTCCAAAGATGATCCACTTGTTCCATTGTACTATTACCATGGGACACGACAGCAGCAGGTTTTACATGCCCGACTCCGACTTGGCGTAAGCAACCTTAATTATGACATGTTCCGCCGTCACTTGTTAGAAGACCCAGTCTGTCAGTGTGGGCATCCTGCAGAAACATCTGAACATTTTATCCTTTTTTGCCCTATATTCGGCATTGTACGTACGCAGACAATTAACCAATTAGACCAAACTTTTCGAAACATCAACACCTTATTGTTTGGCAGCGACCGTCTCTCCCCACAAGAAAACGCCAAAATCTTTTCAAAAGTTCACACATTCCTCACATCTAGTGACCGCTTCGTTTAGAAAATAGCCCAATGATACAAAAATCACCTCTGATTCGTAACCTTGATACCAGCTAAACCATTCCCCATTTGTTTCCCTCTCTCTAGTAGTATCTTTTTCTCGTTAGTTAGTTCATTCATTTATTTCTTTATTACTTTTATTTTTCTAGTTCGACGTTATTGCATTTCTTGTTTGTTATACTATAGTTACATGTTTGTTACTTTTTCATTGTTGAAAAGATTAATTTATGTGCTTCTGTTTTTTTTTCTTTTTTAATTGCTTTGTATAAATTTGTTCCTGTTCGCCAGACATTTCATTGTTTTCAATTGTCAAAGGGTAGCACTTATTTAAGCTTTGCTTTTGTGTGCCCTTTATGTTTTCCATGCTTTGTCTACTTGTTTTGGGAATAATAAAATTATGTTTAAACCATTAGTATAAGTAGACTGTGTTTTTTTCTCAAAGGGGCAAAGTCATTGCACTTAATGACTATTTTATAAACCCGTTTGGCGCTCTATCTAAAACTTGATTGACCGGTTTTTGAATTATTTGTTTGTTTGCTGTTGTTGCTTCAAGATAGTTTTCATTTTTCAGCTAAGTGTGTGTGTGTGTGTGTGTGTGTGTGTGTGTGTGTGTGTGTGTGTGTGTGGGGGCATGTAGAAACGACGTTACAGTGACACACTCATGGAACTCCACATGGTTTCTTTTGACTTTTTTGGAAGGGCGCCCTATTTTGACGTCAAAATAGTTCCCCGCTGAGTTAGAGCTGTTTAGGCCTAGGGTTAGGTTAAGGGTTAGGGTTAGGGTTTGGGTTAGGGGTTAGGGTTAGGGTTAGGGTTAGGTTCAAAAATTTGAAAATGTCAAAATAATGTCACGAAAATGAAAAGTGTGTCAAAATAATCCCTGTTTTTTTTTCACAACAGTCATCAGAATGTCGTTTTTACAAAAATGGGTGTGTGTGTGTGTGTGTGTGTGTGTGTGTGTGTGTGTGTGTGTGTGTGTGTGTGTGTGTGTGTGTGTGTGTGGGTGGGCATGTAGAAACGACGTTACAGTGACACACTCATGGAACTCCACATGGTTTCTTTTGACTTTTTTGGAAGGGCGCCCTATTTTGACGTCAAAATAGTTCCCCGCTGAGTTAGAGCTGTTTTAGGCCTAGGGTTAGGTTAAGGGTTAGGGTTTGGGTTAGGGGTTAGGGTTAGGGTTAGGGATAGGTTCAAAAATTTGAAAAATGTCAAAATAATGTCACGAAAATAAAAGTGTGTCAAAATAATCCCTGTTTTTTTCACAACAGTCATCAGAATGTCGTTTTTACAAAAATGTGTGGGTGTGTGTGTGTGTGTGCGTGTGTGCATGAGTGTCTGGAAATACATTTGAATGGCTTTCCATCTTGCTTTGTTATCATTAGAGACTAGGCGTCTTTTAAGAATTAAAGGGAGCTTTTAATATTTCACCGCTGTCTAAATGTCTTTATTTAGTTTGTCTTGTTCTTTCTGTTTTTTCAGGTTCGTCACCACCTGAACACATCGATTTTGCTTCTACTGATCGGGCGATGTTCTTCCCACATGATGCCATGGCCGCCCTTTTAGTTCTTCATCTGGCAAAAGACTGCAGCAAGCCAGTAGTGTGACTTTGGGATTTAGGATTATGTACACTGGACATCGGATAACCATGTCGTCTGTGGATTAAGTTGTTTTATTTTTTCCGACGCTGAAAAGAGAGAGAGAGAGAGAGAGAGAGAGAGAGAGAGAGAGAGAGAGAGAGAGACAGACAGACAGACAGACAGACAGACAGACAGAGACAGACAGAGAGAAACAGAGACAGATTTTCTGTATAAACTTCTAGCCCATTCAGAAAGCGAGAATGCTTTGTATTTTATAAGTCATAACGGCATAATTTCTTTGTCATAATAGACATAACAAGGATGCCGTGATTATATGGCTTTAGTTTAGACTTGGTGAATATTTATTTAATAATTTATTTTATTTTATCGTTCTTATATAGCGCATTTCCAGATCAGGAACTGCTCAAGGCGCTGGCCAAAACAGGATCTAACCTCAAGCCACCGAGACATCCATTTGCCGCCTTACAACTGAGCACAATCCTGGGCGACCGGCGATTGGTAGACAGGCGATTGGTAGACAGGGGAGGATTGGTAGACAGACGATTGGTAGACAGGGGAGGATTGGTAGACAGGCGATTGGTAGACAGGGGAGGATTGGTAGACAAGGGAGGATTGGTAGACAGGGGAGGATTGGTAGACAGGCGATTGGTAGACGGGAGGATTGGTAGACAGGCGATTGGTAGACAGGGGAGGATTGGTAGACAGGCGATTGGTAGACAGGGGATTGGTAGACAGGCGATTGGTAGACAGGGGAGGATTGGTAGACAGGCGATTGGTAGACAGGGGAGGATTGGTAGACAGGCGATTGGTAGACAGGGGAGGATTGGTAGACAGGCGATTGGTAGACAGGGGAGGATTGGTAGACAGGCGATTGGTAGACAGGGGAGGATTGGTAGACAGGCGATTGGTAGACAGGGGAGGATTGGTAGACAGGCGATTGGTAGACAGGGGAGGATTGGTAGACAGGCGATTGGTAGACAGGGGAGGATTGGTAGACAGGCGATTGGTAGACAGGGGAGGATTGGTAGACAGGCGATTGGTAGACAGGGGAGGATTGGTAGACAGGCGATTGGTAGACAGGGGAGGATTGGTAGACAGGCGATTGGTAGACAGGGGAGGATTGGTAGACAGGCGATTGGTAGACAGGGGAGGATTGGTAGACAGGCGATTGGTAGACAGGGGAGGATTGGTAGACAGGCGATTGGTAGACAGGGGAGGATTGGTAGACAGGCGATTGGTAGACAGGGGAGGATTGGTAGACAGGCGATTGGTAGACAGGGGAGGATTGGTAGACAGGCGATTGGTAGACAGGGGAGGATTGGTAGACAGGCGATTGGTAGACAGGGGAGGATTGGTAGACAGGCGATTGGTAGACAGGGGAGGATTGGTAGACAGGCGATTGGTAGACAGGGGAGGATTGGTAGACAGGCGATTGGTAGACAGGGGAGGATTGGTAGACAGGCGATTGGTAGACAGGGGAGGATTGGTAGACAGGCGATTGGTAGACAGGGGAGGATTGGTAGACAGGCGATTGGTAGACAGGGGAGGATTGGTAGACAGGCGATTGGTAGACAGGGGAGGATTGGTAGACAGGCGATTGGTAGACAGGGGAGGATTGGTAGACAGGCGATTGGTAGACAGGGGAGGATTGGTAGACAGGCGATTGGTAGACAGGGGAGCTGGAGAATTGGTAGACAAGGGAGGATTGGTAGACAGGGGAGGATTGGTAGACAGGCGATTGGTAGACAGGGGAGGATTGGTAGACAGGCGATTGGTAGACAGGGGAGGATTGGTAGACAGGCGATTGGTAGACAGGGGAGGATTGGTAGACAGGCGATTGGTAGAGAGGGAAGGAATGGTAGAGAGGAGAGGAATGGTAGACAGGAGAGGAATGGTGGACAGGAGAGGAATGGTACAGAAGAGAGGAATGGTAGAGAGGGGAGGAATGGTAGAGAGGAGAGGAATGGTAGACAGGGGAGGAATGGTAGAGAGGGGAGGAATGGTAGAGAGGAGAGGAATGGTAGAGAGGAGAGGAATGGTAGACAGGGGAGGAATGGTAGACAGGGGAGGAATGGTAGACAGGGGAGGAATGGTAGACAGGGGAGGAATGGTAGAGAGGATAGGAATGGTAGAGAGGAGAGAAATGGTAGAGAGGAGAGGAATGGTAGACAGGGGAGGAATGGTAGACAGGGGAGGAATGGTAGACAGGAGAGGAATGGTAGAGAAGAGAGGAATGGTAGAGAGGGGAGGAATGGTAGAGAGGAGAGGAATGGTAGACAGGGGAGGAATGGTAGACAGGGGAGGAATGGTAGACAGGGGAGGAATGGTAGACAGGGGAGGAATGGTAGACAGGGGAAGAATGGTAGAGAGAAGAGGAATGGTAGGCAGGGGAGGAATGGTAGACAGGGGAGGAATGGTAGAGAGGAGAGGAATGGTAGACAGGGGAGGAATGGTAGAGAGGGGAGGAATGGTAGACAGGGGAGGAATGGTAGAGAGGAGAGGAATGGTAGAGAGGAGAGGAATGGTAGAGAGGAGAGGAATGGTAGACAGGGGAGGAATGGTAGACAGGGGAGGAATGGTAGAGATGAGAGGAATGGTAGACAGGGGAGGAATGGTAGACAAGGGAGGAATGGTAGAGAGGAGAGGAATGGTAGAGAGGAGAGGAATGGTAGACAGGGGAGGAATGGTAGACAGGAGAGGAATGGTAAAGAGGGGAGGAATGGTAGACAAGGGAGGAATGGTAGAGAGGAGAGGAATGGTAGACAGGGGAGGAATGGTAGACAGGAGAGGAATGGTAAAGAGGGGAGGAATGGTAGACAGGGGAGGAATGGTAGACAGGGGAGGAATAGTAGAGGAGGGAGGGGTGGGAATGGGAGGGGGTGGACCTAGTGCTTACAGGGGTACGGGTGTTTTTGTGTAGCTGGCACTCACCCGTCTAGGATGTAAAGTCTGCCGTGCGTTACAATGCGTGCGCGCATTAAACTAGACCTCGGTTTATACTCTCAACCGAAGGATGTGACTGCATTCGGTTTTTGATAGTAGCCTTCATCTGGTAGGAGAGCAGTATAAACTGCAACTTAGGCTTTTTTTTTTTTTAAGGCTCTCGTTATAATCTTATCACTTTCATTGTTAGTGCATTAGTAAGTGACACAGGGAATTACTGCTCTAGTGTTTAGAAACACGTAAGTTTGTAGTTACGGAAAATCGTGCACAGATCTGTAAACCTGCATGTCATTTATACAACATGAACTCTCGGCACTGTCTAATTTTAGTGTCGTACTTAACTACCCAAACCTGCCATAGTTTCAAAGTTTCAAGCTGTATATTAGCTCGTAATATATAATTTTAATATAAAATATATATAAAAGCTCGTGGCATGTTGTGCGCCTGTAGTCTACTTAGTTTATGCGCTTGTTTTATGATTGACAGGCAATAGAAAGTCTAATTCAATTAGAATTTGTAGACTCTCATCTTTATAATCCACCAGTAATCCCTCTTTGGCACCTACGTTCTAAATTTTAATCATTCCTATTCACAAAAGTGACACCTAGATCAGTACTTTTATACTGAGTATCAGCGGTGAGTTGACACCGTAAAGAATCAACTCTCATAACTGGCTAATCTGGGCGGTAAGCTTATAGTCTGCTTCAATGTTCTGGATGATGTAAATAATGACGTCACGCTGGGAGTTACCGAAGCGTAGTTAAGCCTGACGCCTCATTCTGGTACCAAATGAGGCGAGACGCGGTACCATAGATGACAGAGCTGATCGTCTTTTTGATACACTCGGATGCCTACAAAGTGCCAGTGGTCGGATATACCAGAGTCTCTTGACCTATACCTTAATCGTTTCAAGCTTATGCTGGATAGGGTTCTGATACTTAATAAGACGGCGAGGAGTCTGCGACAGTCAGTCTCTCTACTTTTAGTCCTAAGAATCTCAGGCTTAAAGTGTGATCAGCTTGACTTGGCTTACCAGTTCTATTGGCTGTTATGTGTGCCTAACTAAACAAAGCGTGGTACAGAGTCAAAAACAGTTAATGCAATGCTAATGTGATCGCGAATGCTGTAGGTCTAGGAAACCCTGTTTGTTTAGCTATTGTGGTAAATACTGACTTAATTTGAAGTAGAATTATAGATTATTGTGTAGGGACGGCTTGGGCATCTTATTTATTGTTATAGAAAGCAATATTATGTGTTACAATGTACTTGATAGTAACTGACTAAATTTGTGCATATTTGTACGAATAGAGTTACTATTGAACACTGTAAGTTTAATAGGCCACACCCCATTGTTTTATGCATAACTAGACAGAAAACGACTGAATCTGTTAATTTTGTTTTGTTTTGTTTAGCAGAGATAATCAATCACTGCACCATCAAAACTGGAGATTTCGGAATGGATTAATTAAAATTGGGCAGTTTCGCAACATTTCTGGCGTGGAAACGATTTATAGAGAAATTATATATTTTGGACGTTCGACGCCGCTATACTTCAGACACATTGACCTATTTGGCTTCTGTTATCTTCACAAAATGTTGGCAGAAATAATCTCCGTGCAATAAAAATTGCTCTGCTGTGACTTTGATAGTACGTGGCTAAGCTATTGTGTGACCTTGTGAAGTTTACTTTGACCTTGGTCGACCTTGAAAAGAAGAGTCTGACTTCGTCTTCCGACCATGCAATGCTGCGTTACCGATTCATTCCGGACCGCACCAAGCAGAAAGGTCCTCTTTCAGCGCGCAGCCGCAGTGAGGAACGACCTTCGGGAAGATCAAGGTCAGAGGTCAACATTGTTTCTTCGTCCTCTTCTTTTTCCGCATTCTCGCAAAATCTCGGCCTTTCTCCGAGAATCGTTGATGATGGGTTTGAATCGGTCTCGGCTGACGGACTTGGGAACAACAGCGACTCAACTTCCAACGATACAACATTTAGACATGGTGCCAACCAAGCAGCTGCTGTCTCTGGTCGTGGGTCTTGTGCAGAGAACCCACTCCAACTCAAACCCAACCAAACCCAACACAACCTGTCAGCGTCATCTTTCTCCTCCTCCTCTTCGACTAATGTTACACCAGCGTCTGAGGAAACCCCTACCCACTTTCAAGGCAGATCGCAATATCAAGTCGAAGTTAGGACTGTGGACGAAAATTGCTCAGGGCCATCTTCACAGAACCTACGCAGAATAGCATCTTTAGCAACGCATCAGCTTAGCCCCGATCAAAGAAAACTGTTAGATTCTTTCAATCGGATCGGAGTTGGTTTGTCAGAAGTAAAAGACGATGAAAACATCAGGCAATCTTCTCTTTCTGAAGTAGAAGTTCGCAGCAGACTAAGTTCCGGTGACGGACACACCAGGCAAGCGTGTCTTTCTCCTGATGTAGAAGTTAAAGCTCTTGGTGCTGAAAATCGTAGCGGAAGAGCTTCTGTTGCAGCAATGACACGTTTAGAGGATGTAAGTAAGCTAACTGCAGTAAATCTGCCGGCAAGAGTGGAGAGTTTTCGACTGTGTGATTCTTCAAACGCGGTGGCTGCTGTTCCGAGGACATGTGCTGATGCTACTAGCCCTTGCAAACTTCTCCATATCCAAAGAGCGTCTCAGCTTAGCAAAAATGACTCTTCTCCCCGTTTATGTGAAAGTGTCAATTCCCCGAACCTTTCTACTAATAGCCTCGCTCCTAGTTTAGCCGGCAACACCTCAGATTCCCATTCTGCCAATACCCCAGCTCCCCGTTCTTCCAATGTCCCTACCACAATACCACGTTCAGCCAATACCTCAACTTCCCATTTTGTTTCTACTCCTAGGGAAAGTGGGCAGTTATCTTCCAGTTCGGACCCTACACATCCGCAAAGCTCAGAACGAACTGTAAAATATGTGTACCAAGTTTCTACAGAAACGTCGTCCAAGATACCTCCAGCCTCATCCAGATTACCTGGTTCTAGTCTTGACAGTGCCGCTCACCATCATCGAGAATCACAGGGTTTTCACACGGAGGTGCAATCTCCGGGTTCAAATCCGAATCATAACGCTGCTATGTCGCCACACGATGCTTCAGTGTCGTTTCGAAATGGACACTACTACATAACCCAAGCATCAAAAGGTCGCTGTGGCTCCTCTCTAGGAATCGCCAGTCCAAAACCAGACACAGAACGAAACGAAGCCACAGAAGCATCGTCACATCATCAGGGTATTGTAGACACTCTTATTACTGCTTGTTCTTCCCTTTCGCCGTCGTCGTTTCGGCTTTCGAGAAACAGCAGCTCCCAGCAGTCTCCTGTTTCCAAAGAAGCATCACCTTTATCGAATATTAAAGTTAGGGCTGAAAGCAGGGTCTCCTCTTCTTCGCCTGCTGCTAAACAGACAGCAACGTTCTCATCGACATCTCAGAGACGAGCTGCTTCTGTACCACCCACAATTTCGAGATGGTCATCGTCGTCGTCGTCGTCGTCGTCGTCGTCAGTGTCGACTATGTTGATGAGATGGAGGAATGAGGCCCCTGCGACATCTTCGCCGAAAATGCCCAGAAGGTGGGCATCGCTTGCTACTGCAAGGTCTCCAAGAGAGAGTGAAAATCCAAGAGAACTGATCAGAGGACGAATAGCAGCAAGACGAGGAGGAGACGTTGATGGCAACAGTGGGCGAACTGAATACGCCTTAGAGTTACAAGAAAGAACTGGAGGAAGGAGCAGCGATAGAGGCAGGCTCGCTTTATCCTCAAGATTGAAAAACGGTGACGAGGAATCAACAAGCAGTATTGGCGAAACAGAAGTTAGAAGCAAAGGTGAAGCAGAAGATTGTGTTTTTGAAGAAGAGGAAGAAGCCAAAGAAATGGCAGCATCTTCTAAACCTGATCGAAGAGGAGAACTAGGAGGAGGAAGAGGAGAACTAGGAGGAGGAAGAGGAGAACTAGGAGGAGGAGGACCGGACCTAGGTCTTCTCGGAAGTGGAAACCTCAAAGGAGGAGACCTAGGAAAGAAAGAGCACGCCAGGTCGTCAAGTGAGTTAGCCAGTGGTCACTGGAACTCGCCTTACACTGAAGATCGTGCTGAACTATTCCCGCAACTGCCGTCTCGGAGAGCAGATTCTACTCCCTGCCTTTCTCAGCATTGTGAGTGTGTAGATTTTTTTTAATTTCTTGATTATTGGGATAGCGGTAGTGAAGATCATGGTGAGGATGGTGATAATGCTGCTGATGTGTTGATGATGATGATGATTATAATGATGATGATGATACATCATCATTATCATCATCATGATCGATATTTGATGATTGATGATAATGATGATGATGATGATGATGATGATGATGATGATGATGATGATGATGATGATGATGATGATGATGATGGTGATGACGATGATGACAACGACCACGAAAATTGAAATCGTTTCAGTTGTCTCTAAGTGAACACTTTTGTACCCAACTGAATCAGAGCAAATGAGCCAAGTAAAGTCTGTAATACAACAACAATAATTATTTAAAAATCGCCGTCCTCAAAGATAACAGATAATAGTAGAAATGCTAGTGTCAACCACTCTGTGTAGTTCACAAGGAGGTAATCGTCAAAAGAATATCGCAGTTGTATAAAGTTGCATAGAGATTTCTTTTAACATTAAATTTTAGTTGCTGTTAACTTAAAACTAGGGACATATACCATTCTTAACAAAGCGATAACACGGTGTTTAACTGTCTATAAACTAGCGTCCATCCTACATCCTATCTTATTCTATCCCGTTGGGGATCGTTTAACCAGCGTGCTCCATCTTCCTCTGTTCTCAGCAACCCTCATGGCTTCGTTCAGTGTCAAACCAGTCCATTCTCGAATGTTGTCCTCCCACCTTTTTCTGTTTCCCTCTTCTTCTGCTTCCTTGTATCGTGCCTTGCAGGATGGTTTTTGCAAGGCCTGATGATCTGGTGACGTGGCCATACCATCGGAGTTTCCGTTTCTTTACCCCACTGTGAGCATGTCATTATGTTGTCCAATGACTTGTGTGATGGTCTGTCGGACTTGGTTGTTGGTGATGTGCTGGGTATAGGAATCTCACATGCATTCATCATGTCATACACTCAACTGGCAATCATCCTGCGTACAGCATTAAAAGAGAGGTAGACACAATATTAAACGCAATTCAGTCATATGTCTCAAGGGATGGAAATGGTTGTGAGTTTCCAGTTGAAATACATCGTTCTATGGTTGATGATGTACTGAGGACAGTATCTAGAAAGAAACTGCTTCTGAATCGAGAGATTCTAGCTCTCAAAGCACCGAACTGACGGCCAGAGGACAGAAGTTCGAATAGATGATTGGCAACACGCAGGTATTTGAGTCTATGCGCTATTGACACTTATTCTAGTTTTACTGTGTAACAATATGACGTTATCGATGACGTTATCGATGCACTTCCCATGACCTTAGACACTCAGTATTTACCATAATACCTCGGAAGACCATTGCCTATGTTGTTCCTGTGCACTTGACCGCGTTCAGTGTGGAGTTAATAACTCTGGTCAGTTTATAGACTACGCAGATCAACTCTAATCTCTTTCACGCCATGCCACGGTACGTGCTGTTGAATCCCAACACCAGCCTGACACTTACTTAATAACGTAGTCATTGGTCGCCAACAATGTCAAACGGCTGACCAGCCGTACACAAATGAGCCTTATTTTAATAATCATAAAGCCAAGAATATCCTATCTTATCCTATCCTATCCCATCCTATCCTATCCTATCCCGTAACTCAAAGGTAGTTGGAGCACCACAGATGATCGTTTAACCAGCGTACTCCAACTTTCTCTGTTCTCAGCAACCCTGATGGTTTTGCTCAGTGTCAAACCAGTCCATTCTCGAAAGTTCTCCTCCGGCTCCCACCTCTTTTTCTGTCTCCCTCTTCTTCTGCCTCCTTGCACCGTGCCTTGCAGGATGGTCTTTGCAAGGCCTGATGCTCTGGTGATGTGGCCATACCATCCGAGTTTCCCTTTCTTCATCACTGTGAGCATGTCATCATGTTGTCCAATGACTTGTGTGATGGTCTGTCGGACTTCGTTGTTGGTGATGTGCTGGGTATAGGAAGTCTTCTGTAGCACCTCATCTCCATGCTTTGTATTCTTCGTTGTAGGTCTGCTGTGAGGGTCCAAGTTTCGCAAGTGTATAGGAAGATGGAGATGACAAAGTCAAGAAGATGGTGACTTGTTAACCAGATATGAGCAGCAAAACTCGTCACATTTGTTAGATGAGGAACCAGGCTGGATATGGAGACAAGAAGTTTGTGTATAACATAAATGATATGGATATCTCGCCCAAAGCCTTTGCGTCAATGGCGTCAAACCACAGATTTAAATAAAATAGGCTGGATAGATTGCAAAAGCTATTGATTAGACTACGCTGTTTGTTATTAAAACGTATAGTACTCCCAAAGACATAAACGTCAATGACAACAACAACAACAATAACAACAACAACAAACGATGACGACAATAACAAAAACAACAACAGCAAAGAAATAGCAAGAAGACCACGAAAAAGCAGAGCAAGAAGACCACAAACGGGTTAAAGAAAAAAAAGAGCTACCAGAAGAACGCTTCCGAGTCGGTCAGTCAGACAGCATTAATTTTAATTTAACGGTAGTGCTGCGGTGCGTAGTACAGCACAAAATATCGCAATTGTGCATGTGCCTCCGTACATGGAGGAGGTACCTAGTTGGGTTGACAAATCAAACACTCGTCTCACATCTTCAGACTTACGCCTATAGTATATGTTTGTATGTATGTAGATTATAGTCACACGACACTTTCGCATATAGGTGACTACTGGACCGATTTATACTGACACCAGCGGGCCAGTTGTTGGTAAAGGGGAAAATAATATGATCACACGTTGACCAATCCGGGATTCGAACCAGCGACCTTTCGGTTACTAGCAAGACGCTCTTACCAACTGAGCTACCCGGCCCCTCTATAGTATATAGTTATAGCGGATGGATATATGTTGGCTTACCGATCGGAATCCTGAACCCGAACAGACCAAGCCAATTAGCATGAGACCAAGGGGAGAGCTATCGTATAAAAACCTTGCATGTGTCGTTGTTTGTAGATTATAGTCACACGACACTTCCGCATATAGGTGACTACTGGACCGATTTAAACTGACACCAGCGGGCCAGTTGTTGGTAAAGGGGAAAATAATATGATCACACGTTGACCAATCCGGGATTCGAACCAGCGACCTTCCGGTTACTAGCAAGACGCTCTTACCAACTGAGCTACCCGGCCCCACTGCATGTGTCGTGACATTAAGCGGCCTTACTACACCGGCCACCATTTTCAGAATTTAACACTTCTTCGCTGACCTGATACTATTTAATTTTCTTCTGGACGTTGTAGCAGCGCTTTGCGCTCCCTCTTCATTTGATTTTCTTCTGACCAAAAGACTTTTTATTTCATCACGACTTCTTAATACAGCGGATACCATCCATACAAGTCCCCTATACGCTGATGTGTCCGGGGACGTTAATCTACCCACTGAACTGAACTGAACTGACATTAAGCTGGTCTACTCTGTACAAAAATCTCCGCTTAAGATATTCTAGTACGAATATAAACCTGTATCTAACCTACACTTCAGCAATAGGTTTCGACAGCATTCTTCCAGAAGCATAATTATATTCTTCCAGTCTTTAATCTGTAGTGTGATGCCATTGACGAAACGAGTCTACCGTTGGTAAAGTAGATGTAGTTATCGTTAACTCTCGCTGTTACATTTCCATACGTTAAAACACTTGTATCGGCCTCACACACTATTGAACATCTTCAATTTTGAAATTCCATTTTAGTTGACGAAACCCTGATCTATTACTTTAACAAAACTAAATTTGAGTGAATTTTTTTTTTATGTTTGTTTTAGCTATGCATCCTTACCTTGTTCAATGGCCGAACGCAGATACTTAAGACACGCCGAGTATCAAAGGCCTGCAGAAGCAGTCAGCTGCAAGCAATGATGTAGAGAAGACATGATGCAAGACGATTTTATTGTCCTCATTTTTACGCAACAAAATTTGACGTGTGGGCAACATAACACAAGCACAAAACATGACAATGACAATTTCATAGTCCATGAATAAATAAAACAACAAATATAACATCATCATTCTTTCACATAAACATTTTCAGGCACCCCAGCACCTCAAAATATTAAGAAATAAAATTAGTACAACACTAAAATGTGTACGGTAATATAAATAGCATGCGTCCAAATGAAGGTTCGACTTTTAAAAAAATGACAACAGTTAAATATTTAAGTTAAGTGCAGGGAGTGGGGGGAGGACGAGGTAGGGGGAAGAATTGGATAAGTCAAGTTCATTTATGACACTAATCAAAATTAAGCAGACGTTAACGATTTCCGTCAGATAAGCTTAAAATTACTAGTATAAAGTTACAAAGCAAATTTATACAAATGCAGGTTCAATAAAACAATGGAGAAGCAGTATAAAAGCAGATAACAGTTCAATGTAGTCTAAGATAATTAATTAATTAATTAAAACAGATAAAAGCAGTAATCACACATAGCATCAGAACCCGTATATCTTGACACCTATTATCAGTGTGACAAAATAGTATTTTAGTTTTATGCTTGTTAGGCGAGGCTGAGTAGTCTGTTATCATCAGTAGACTATTGAGATGCATAGTTTGACAACAAGTATGAGACTACATCCTGGACAACAACCGTCGCTTGCGTTTTAATGCGTTTTGAACTGTGACAACTCTCATTGGCTAGGACGATTGTGGTTTAGGACCTTCTTGACTGTTGTCTGCCCCAAGCATCCATTGAAGACGGTCGCGGCCTTCGCGGACAGAACGATAAATGGGCGCCTCGGGCGCCTTGAGTTACATCTACACCTTTGGAGGTGACGTTTGTTCCTAGCGCTTGACATTTTACCAAACTTTTAACTTCGTGAGACTACTGGCTCAACATCCAGATAACCAGGAGAACGCACAGGAGTCTGTAATTGCACCCCTGTTGCCTGCGTTCAAGACCAGCATCCAGCTGATGTGCCCACTCTCTCTACATACCACCATTGGTACGAGATCCGCACTCTCCTTGCTGCCTCCTTCTACAGGATCAACCTTCCTACCACCCCATGCTACTCAAGATACGCTTTGCTGTGCAAGTTACGCTTTGCCGTTCAAGATACGCCTGCTGTACAAGATACGCTCTGCTGTTCAAGAAACGCTTTGCTGTTCAAGAAACGCACTGCTGACCAGGACACAGACCAGGATCCTCCTTACCCTCCTACAGTCCTCAGGACGCTGCTATCCGTTGCCTCACAGCTGCTCTGGTAGGCACTCACCTTCCTTGCCTGGCCATTTGGCCTTTTCTTTTTTCGGTGATTTGTCACCCCCCATGGGAGGGATCACATAGCCAACGTGCTTGTTCCTTCCCAGTGGGTTTACCGCAGGCGTGGCCTCCCTGGGAGGCGCCCTTGAAGCGTGTTAGTGTAGCTCGGGGCCCTGGGCTCCTTGGTTGGCCGGTTGGTTTAAAGCTTTTAGCATTTTCCCCTAGAGACTCGTCTCACCCATAGGTCTGGAACTCATAGCCATCAGCTGCTATCCTGACCTAGTGGGCTAGGACCTGATCTCCACCCTGGGTGGTCTTCTCCTGGTCCTCCTGCCCGAGTCCTGGACTTAGTGGCTGCCCCTAGCACTCCTTACTCGTTATCCCCACTCCTGGTAACTTTTAGTATTTAACTTTTTAATAACACAACCCATTTAAGTACTCACCTTATTGGGAAGTTATTGTCCAATCCCTACCAGCTTTTAAATACGTACTGTCTTTTTTTGTAGTCCGTCTTTTTTTTTTTTTTTTTTTTTTTTTTTTTTTTTTTTTTGTAAACCATGTCTAATTCAGATTGTGACACTGAAGATGAGGTGGAGGACACCGACGATTGGTCAGAGGTCCCCCCTAGTTCACCGGCGACATGCTCGCCTCCTCCTGTCCGACTCAGAGGACAAAAGAAGAAAAAATCGAGTATAGTTCTTAGTGCCATCCTCAAATCTCATGACAAATGCCCGAGTGTGACTGCCGGTGGCAGAAAGGCACTCAAGAGAGCTCGACTATTGGCTGATCAAAAAAAGAAGATATTTACTCCCTCAGATGTGGTTGGGCAGTGTACTCGGCCCACCTTCTCTCCCTCGGTTGTCGGAGCCCTGGGTGGGCGGGAGACGACGGGGTCCATTGGCTCCTATGCCTCTGGCTCCTTTTCACAGGATGCCAACTCTCCTTCAAGAAAACGCTCTTCGTCTCAGGCTGCTCCCTTACCGAGCGCCAAGCGAAGCATTACATATACAAACACGTCACTCAGCCCAGAAAACATTCAAATTGATTCGCCAACTGACAAGAACACTCCAGAAAGGCTTCCTCATGCTCCCAGTCCTTCTTCCGCGAAGCGGAACACCGATGGTAAAGATGAGAACTCCATGGCCTCTAATAAATCTGGGCGCCCAACTGCACAAAACTCTCCATTTCAGGAGTCGTTGTCGCAGTCTAGTATCAACACTGACCCTCAGTCCACGTCCCCAGCTGCCCGCTCTACCAGTGATGGCGCTGATCCGTCATCCTTGCCGGCCTCTCGGCGGGACGGCATTCTGGGCTCTCCACCTGTCCGAGACCCTGTTTCTCCGATCGGACGGAACTCTACTGCCCCGGGGGGAGTGGCCCCCTCCTGGTCAACCTCCTCTGCACAGACAGGCAAAATTTCTTATGCCTCTGCAGCGCGCATAGGCGCTGCTGTACCCGAACCCAAAAGGCCTTTTCGGCCTCCCTCATCTAGACTCAGAGTGGAACCGGTGGACTTCCCGGTCATCCTTCATGACAAGGGCGGTGGCCCGGCCACTTTTTCCGGTCTAAACCCCTTACTACAAGCTAACACTCTTCGTTCCCTGGTGGGTGAGGTCCTTTCAATTCGTCCAACGCCTAACGGCGACTGGCTTATAGCCTGTTCATCCAAAGAGCAACAGGGTAAACTGTTTCGCATGACCAACATCAGCTCCATACCTGTTTCCACCTACATACCTAAGACTACTACAGTCGGTGTCATCAGGGGCCTACCGGTGGTCCAAGCTGACAGCAGGTTTCTGACTGATGTCAAGGAGGACCTGGGTAGACAGGGCCTACCGGTCCTTTCCGTGGTAAGGTTACCTCTCACCGGTGGGCTCCCTTCGGCAGCTATAAAGGTCACATTTGGTTTGCGCGTACTTCCCGCAGAGGTGACGTTGGGCAAGACGCGTTTCAGAGTCGACCCCTTTGTGGCGCCGGTACTGAGGTGCACAAAATGTCAGCTACTAGGTCACACCAAGGCACACTGCAGACGAAGAGATTTCCGCTGTGCACGCTGTGGCAAAAACCACCTCACCAAGGACTGCACGTCAGAGACCAGACTGTGTGTTAATTGCAGTGGGTCGCACTCATCCGCCTGGGAAGGCTGCCCAGAAATCGAAATTCGACGCAGAGCAAATTGCCTGCGGGGCTCTTGTTACCTCCCTCACAGCACTGCTGTTGCTCAGGCAAGGGCAGGTGTAGGTCTTGCTGACCTTCCTCCGACCCCCACTCCCCAAGTACGGGCCACTGGCTCTACCATGACATGGGCCCCGCGCACGCGGGAACACTCAGATAGGCGTGGCGCCTTGGGACGTCATGCACATCCTGACCGCCCCGCTGACTCCGCGAAGACCCTCCCTTCGGACTCTGCTCCGCCGGATGCCTCTCTTGATGCATACCCTACATTAACCTCTCCCTCCGCGGGCGCTGGCCCTGCACCACTGGCCTCCAGCACTCGACCCTCCGGTCGTCAGCCCGCGGTGGTACCTCGGGATAGGCCAGCTGGTCCCTCCCAAGCTCACTCACGTTCCTCAGTGTCAGCTGGTGGACGACGGAAGGTTGTGGCGGCTGCCCCCTCCGAGCCATCAGACCTTGGGATACGTGTGACTCTCTCCCCGTCGACAGCATCTCTAAACACCTCTGCAACAGTGAACCCCCTCTCTCAATTGGCTGACCTTGAGGGTGTCATTCTGGCCGGGATGAGTGCGCTCCCTCCGGAGCTTGCAGCCACCCGTATTATCTTCTCAACA
The DNA here is from genome assembly GCA_036898135.1 of Oncomelania hupensis. Classification (NCBI taxonomy): domain Eukaryota; kingdom Metazoa; phylum Mollusca; class Gastropoda; order Littorinimorpha; family Pomatiopsidae; genus Oncomelania; species Oncomelania hupensis. Next base: position 28,151,962 of record CM072511.1, on the reverse strand, counting down.
CTTTTTGCAATACTAAAAACCATCTGTGAACATCTAACAAATAATGCACTATAAAAACAATTGCATTCAATCTAAATATTCTTTCCTTTATTTCCTATTGATCACCCAGATCATGAGTACCTTGCAAATTTATCAATATAATGTCCGCTCTCGGGGAACCCTTATCAATTCCCTCCCCATTCTTTCTGAAGAAATAGGGCGCAGCCATATTCTTTGCCTGCAGTCCCTGAACTGCAAACCATCCGAACTTCCAGTTATTCAGGGGTTTCACTACCCGCCAATATTTACCACCGGTGAAAACGATAAAGTTTACGTTTCAACCTATATCCGTCTGGGGTTGGCTGCGAACGACCTGGGCCCCGTCGACGAGGGAGACGGGGGGGGGGCTTTACCTCCGTAGTCGAGGTCACCTTGGAGGAACATGGCCTCGGCGGCCCGTTACACATACTAAACTACTATAACCCCACCGGCTGTCGCGACTTCTCCTGGCTGTCACAGGTGGTCTCGGAAGGTGATTGGGTGGTAGTGGGAGATTTTAATAAACGAGACGGCCGGTGGGAGGATGACTTTCCCACGTTCTCCAGAGATGTAGGTGAGGCCCTAGCTGAGGCCTCCCTGACAGTGCTAAATGATGGTACCTTTACCAGAATCCCGGACGCTAAAAACCAGAGTAGAACAGCTATTGACCTCTGCCTCGCCACCCCAGATATTGTGCCACTACTCGAGTGGGCAGTAACAACCGAGCCGGGGTTCTCGGATCACCTGCCCGTCCTCATCACTCTTGACGGCCGCCCGGTGTCGGCCCCCCGCTCTGCACGCATTAACTGGGGGAAAGTAAACTGGGACACATATGCCTCCCAGTTGACCTCAGTTGTTATGCCTGATGGCCTGACCATTGATGAGACAGAAACTTTCTTGCGTGAGGCGATGCTTTCTGCTTTGGCCTCCTCCGCTCCCGCCTCTTCCGGTAGATCGGCAGGTGTCCCCAAACCCTGGTGGTCTGAGGCCTGCAGAGAGGCGGTGCGAGCCAAGAGGACAGCATTCAAAAGATATAAGAATCTTAATAGCCCAGACACATATAACCAAATGCGGAATGCTAGAGTGACAGCTAAGCGCGTTATTGCCATGGCTAAAAGAGATCATGCCCTTTCTAAAATAACATCCAACCTACCGCTTGGCACGATCTGGGACAATGTCAGAAAATTGCGCGGACTTTACCGCCCCATGAACCGAAACCTTTCCGACGGTCGGCGGGAGTTCGTTACGGCGGAGGATAAGGCCAATGCCTTCCTTGACCAATTCGTTTCCGCTGGGGACGGATCTCGCCTATCCCCGGACGAGGTGGAGCGTCGGAGAGCTTACGAGGCTGCTCTTCCCGCAGATCCTCCTGTTTCACCCCCTGCCAAACCCTTCTCCTTCTGCGAATTGGCACGTGCCATGAGATCAGCCCCAACTAAAAAGAATGCTGGTCCCGATGGAGTACACAGTCTCATGCTGGCTAAGGCCCCGGTGGCCTTTAAGGGGTTTATCCTCTCACACTTCAACCGCTGTTACGCCGCGGGATCAATCCCTGATACTTGGCGTGAAGCCACGGTGGTACCTGTGCCTAAGCAGGGCAAACCTAGGGGTCTTATAGGAAACTATAGACCTATAGCACTCACCTCGCACACCTGCAAACTCTACGAGCGCCTAGTCAAAGTGCGCCTGGAGTTTTTCTGCTCACAACACGGTGTGATCCCGGTGGCCCAGGCTGGATTCCGTAGGGGCCGCGGCATCTCCGATCATTTGGTCCGTATCAATGAGCACGTCAGGAAGGCCATACAACGACGTAGGACTGTCCTGGCGTGCTTCTTTGACGTAGAGCGGGCCTTCGACTCCGTATGGCACGCGGGTCTTCTCGGCCGCCTCAGTACGCTGGGCGTGGATTCATCCACCAGATCCTTTGTTGCTGACTTTCTTCGACAGAGGAGAATCCGTGTCCGCTGGAATAGCACTCTCTCTCGGGTGGGCCTCCTGTCGATGGGGGTCCCACAGGGCTCGGTTGTAGCCCCCCTTCTTTTCTCAATAGCCCTGTCCACGGTGGGAGTTCACCTCCCTCACTCATCTACACTTACCATGTATGCAGATGATATTGCTTTATGGAGGACCACCAGCAGTCGCTCCCTAAAACCCAAACATCATATCTTCCGTCGCGATTTGGAGGCCTTTCAGGGCGACATCGACTCCATCTCGAACGATCTTCGCGAGGTCGGTCTTACACTATCTCCCACTAAAACTATATTTATTCCCTTCCACACTCATTGGCACTTTTCTTTCAACTCTTTGACTGTGCAGGTGGCTGGGGCCGCCGTTCGCGCTTCGAAACAAGTAAGATACTTGGGTTTTATCCTGCAGCAGAACGGGAGATACGGGGCGCATGTAGAAAGAAACTGCTCTAGCGCAGCCCGAGCACTTTCTCTCATTAAATCCGTTCGCCGGGAACCTTGGGGCTCAGACCCCAAGACCTTGGTGTCCTTGGTGGTGTCACTCGTGCGTTCTCGTCTTGCCTTTGGAGCCGAGCTCCTGTATGATCTTCCAAAACATCTCATCACCAGACTGGAGGGGGTGGAATGTAAAGCCCTGCGGGTGGCCCTTTCTGTTTCCCGAGCTACACCTTGCCACCTGGTTTATAGGTTAGCCGGTCTTCTACCCCTTAGACACATCCTTACTCAGAGCTGTGCATCCTACATAGTTAGGGCAGGGAGAGTTCCTAACTCTACCGAGGCCGAATTAGACCCGCATTACATGTGGCCAATGACAAAGTGCCCCAAAGTAGGGCTGGCAGAACATGTCTCCACCTCTCTGGGGGAGCCTTTTAACAGAGGAGTTAGAGTGGAACCCTTCCCTCCTCCTCGTCCTCCATGGGAGTCCCCCCCCTTGACTACGGTCATCGGTGGTGGACTACTTCTGCGAACAGAAGACCTATCTGTTCTCACTTCAATGGCCCAAGAATTGATTTCCTCATTGGCCAACACTGATCGCATCTACACAGATGGTTCCGTCCTGTCGGACGGCTCTGCTGGATTCGGAGTATACTTCGACGGGGGTGACTCCATATCAGGAGGTCTCCCCCCCGGCTCCTCTATCCTTACATGTGAGTTGGTGGCAGTGGGAGAGGCACTGTCAATAACCCTGGAAAAGACTCCTCCGGATTCTCCGCCGGGGCAAATTTCCGTCTTCACAGACTCCCGAGCTGCTCTCCAGTGCATTGAGAGCATGCATTGTCACTCTCGTCCCAGTTTGCTACATACAATTCTGGACAGTGTTTCTGCTCTGGCTAGCAGGGGAAAGACCGTCTGTTTCTATTGGATCCCCTCCCATGTAGGTCTGCGGGGAAATGAAAGGGCCGATAGGGCGGCTGCCCTTGGTTCAGCTGGACGGTCAGGTTCATCTAAACGGATTCCTCACTCTTCCTCTGAGGTTCTTTCCACCGTCAAATTAAAATTACATTCAACCTGGGAGACCGCTTACACCACTTGGTGTGAGGACAAAACGGAGCTCTCGCTGATACGGGCTGTTCGACCCATCCCCTTACACCTGGACTGTCCATCTCACCTAAAAACGATTGCTCTGCGCTTATGCTCAGGGCGAACCATTGCCCCGTTTTACGCGAAATACTGTGTTTGTGGCAGTCTAGTTAACCTAGACCACTGTATCTTTCATTGTGCCTCTCTGGCGGAAGACTTTGCCGAGGTGAGGACAGCCTGTCGAGAGGCATGTCTGGAGGGCTCGGTCTCTGACCTGATAACATTTGCCCTCTCCTCTGATATTGGTCTTCTTCTCAAGACCGCAGCATGTATATATCACTCACAGGTGGCGGCTTACCTGTAACTCTCGGCCTCCGGGGGACGACTCACATTGATTCAATTCATATTGATTGGTCGTACTTAAAAATCTAGGACTATACTATACTCTCAGCTGCACTCTCCCTGCTGAGAACAAGCTACTATGTCCATTACCTTACCTTAAGACATGACGTTACCCATATCAGCTGATTCCCGAAGTTGACCCTTTGGGTCCCGGGAGTCAGTTCCCAAGGACTGACTACTTACCATAATAATAGCCACAGTTGATCTCGATCCTGGCTGAACACCCCTGTCGATCCTTTGGGTCCAGAGGCTCAGTTATAATTGGCTAATCATTAACGACGACCAACACAAGAAGGTTGCACCAGATGTTGACCCTTTGGGGCCCTGGTGTCGACTCCTAAGGACTGACCCCAGACCATTATACTGTTATTACGGTAGATATATATATATCCCGAGTAACCCTTCCCAATTAATGTCAAACAAGCCCATGGCTGGAACTAATGTCCCAAGAACCTGGGTAACCCTGCAAATGGTCATTAGATCGTTTTTTCTCCATTCCCCCGTATTGGGTGGAAACAACCTGCATTTTAATTGTTGTTCTAGTATATTTTTTAACATTTGTCCTGTATGGGTCCTGATTTTATTGGTCCTGAAAGGATTTTTAACCGGACCACATGGTCTTTCTTGGGGTGACGTTTTTAAACACTAGTAATCCATACTGGATATCCTCATAATTTTTGTAGATTAGACCTATTCAACCCCGGCCATAGCCAGTTAGAACTGGTCTGCCCAAATAAAAATTATTATAAGTACCCTGATAATTTACGTCCAATACCTACCACCTCCTTGGCTCCTTCCTTCCCTGCCCTGCTTGCTGCAATGTGCCTGCCGCCCTTCCTGGCTCCCTTGCCTACAGCTTCCTCTCCTGTCAGCCACTCAACGCTTCGTCCGAGCTGGTGTGTTCAGCAGCTACGAGCGCTCCCCTTCAACCTGTCAACACTCATCTTGAAGACATCTTATTACTACAAGAACTCAACGTATCCTTGTCCCCTATACACAACGTGTCCGGGGACGTTAATTCACCCAACCAAACCAACCAAACCAAACCTTGAGTTAGATCCTGTAACGGCCAGTGCTTTGAGTTGGAAAAGCGCTATACTAGAGTGATTAAATAAATAAATAAAATAAAATAAGCTTAATCATCAAATTGAATGTACAAATCATTGAGTAACCGAATGACTGAGTGACTCATGCTGTATGTAGCCTAAACGCATGCATTCCATAGCTGATAATGCCGAGATCGAAAGGTCAGGGCGGAGTTATAACAAAAATATTGATATCAGTATCTTAAGTCCTAATTAACTACATTACATTACATGATTATTGCTTTAGGTCCAGCGGACTCTTCCGAGCCCTAATTAACTAGCACACTTGCTGAAAGGGTTTATGTACAGGGGAAGAGAAGAAAAAAAAAAGAAAGGGGCGATGATAACATGTGAGCCGTATGAAATATTGCCCTTTGTCCTTTATTGATTTAGTAGGCAATAAGCCTACTATACTTCTATCTTTGGGTTGATAAATACATTCGATGTAAGCCTATAGATCTAGGCACCCCACTGTTTTGCAAAACATTATCAAAACGTTAACACGTAAACCTTTTTTTTTCATTAAATATGTGACGCGACTGTCATTGGTATGATCGAGTTAGCCTTGACCAGGAAGCCGAAAATACAGACGTTGATTACTAAAGTAGTATCAGCCTCTTTACTCTCAGTTGTTATTGTTGTGACAGACTAGATTGAAAGACAGTAAGAGGAAGGTTCGAGGTGTGGGGGAGATAAATTGTAAAAGCTTATGCATGCTTGTGTGGACTATACAGTTTTAAATTGTCCAACATTTCAAAGCAGATCCGTGATAAGCTCTCACATGCATGCACACACATTCACAATAATAAATATTTAAGCAACACCACAATCATTTTGTTTAAATGATGGTATAGAATGTGACGAGAAAGAAAGAAAAAAGGGGTATGACAGTCGTTGGTATGATCGCGTTAACCTTGACCACGAACCCGAAAATACAGACGCTGATTACTAAACTAGTATCAGCCTCTTTACTCTCAGTTGTTATTGTTGTGACAGACTAGATTGAAAGACAGTAAGAGGGAGGAAGGGTGTGAGAGAGGTTAGGGGGGATGGAGGTGTGTGTGGGGGGGGGGGAGAGAGAAATTGTAAAAGCTTATGCATGCTTGTGTTGACTATACAGTTTTAAATTGTCCAACATTTCAAAGCAGATCCGTGATAAGCTCTCACATGCATGCACACACATTCACAATAATAAATATTTAAGCAATACCACAATCATTTTGTTAAAATTATGGTGACGAGAAAGAAAGACAAAGGTAGGATAAAAGGAGAGAATGTTGGAGAGTGAGGTTCTTAGCATAATGTTCAATATTATATGTACACAACAAAGTTCAACCAAGTATGGGATGAATGTGACAAAATGAATGTTAATATAATTATCAACAAAAGCAAAAGTACTTAAAAATTATGCATTATATAACATAACATTTCATTCAGGTGGTCTCAATCTAAGCTGCTTTAGGCTTACATACAATGAGTAAACATAGAATTAACATTTTTCAATATACCTTTGTATGAGTTTGTGCTTTGTGCTTTTGGATCAAAAATACCATCCCTTTGTGTTTGGGGAAAAGCTGCATGAAGTAGCAACGTCTTAATTTTTATTTATTTATTTTTTCAAACAAATTTGGCCATTTTTGTTTTAACACATTACTGAAAAAAGGAATTGTTAAAACTGTCAAAGGAGTTAATCCACTTTTTTTTCTTGTGTGCGTAGGTTTTTTGCACAGATAAAATATTTTGCAAATAACATGCAATTATACGTAATTATCACACATAACTTGATTCGTCGAGCGGATAGAGTTCTCTTGGTCCTGATTTGGCTCGGAAGAGTCCGCTGGACCTAAAGCAATAATCTTGTATTGTATTGTATTGGAAGAGTTCTCTTTGCAACTGTACACATTGCTGCGGTGCCACACATTGATTCTCTCCTGCTCTGCGCTTCACTTTCACAGCCGCCACTATGACCCCTAATCAACCCCATTTTCAAGGGACGCAATTCTTGTAAAAGGCAACGCAAAATGACGGGAGTTTTCCCCGTGTGGGTAAAGTATGTGTCTTAATCTTTTAATAATATACCATTTTATTCCGTACTTTTTCCGCTTGATTTGTGGAAAGCTTTTATTGGAATGTTATAGTAATTTTATGACCTTTCCTCTTCCTCGCTGTTCTCTCATGTAGGCCTATTTCATCTGAAATGAATGGTAGACTTATTATAGCTGAACTGAATGACTCATGAGAAATGACCTACTGTTTTTACCCCATTTCTATCATGCATTTTAAAGTACGACTTACTTTGGAACTCTAATCCTAATTATCGCACTGACCGACTGAGACTCTCGCTGTCTGTCTCCGCGAATCAGAAAATGTTCGCATAGGCCTACTTGCATCCATGTTTGTTGTGGTCCCACTGAATCTGCCTCCGCGAGTCTCAAATTCTCTCTATTTCTTGCTTCCATGTTTGGCCTGCTCGGAAGTTTTGTCCCGGAGAATAAATTTGGCTTTGAAGCGACCCATCGTACAAACTGGGGAAAGATGAAAGGGGGAGACATGGACGTGTGTGGTGGCAACCGTTTTCGCTGCATCGATGGGAACAGATCCTTTCGGAAAGAGTCCCACGGTGCAACCAAACGAGAGTTAAGGAGGAAAAACGAAGCTTAACGTCTTATTGCATAGACGTTCAGGGCGGCTCCCCACGTCCCGAACTTGACAACAATAATAAAGTAACTGTGGATTATAGTCACACGACACCGAAGCGATTCGGGCAACGTTTCTGGGGTTTTCTCTGGGTACTCCGGTTTGCTCCCCCGCAGCAACATTTAAACAACACAACTAATATTAGGTAGGTTGAGTCTGGGCGCGCCACAAGCTGTGACTACACCTTCAAGGGAAGGAACCCAGATTTCCCCGATAAAAAGGGGCAATAAAGCGTCAAAAGTAAAAAATAAAATAAAATAAAATAAAAGGCAAAGGTCAAAGTGACAACACTTATATAGCAAATATATAATAGCTACCTTGCATAGCACACGTTTGTAGGTAGTTGCATGAGTTTAATTGCGTGAAGAACGTTGTTATGTTTGCTAAAGTTAGGCAGACAGTGAAGCTGTCCCACCCATTTTGTTACCTATTTATATCATTGTTTGTTTGCAATAATAAATTTGTTTCCATCACATTGCGGAATTCATTGGAATGAGGTATGTGACAGATTAGCTAAGGAGGGAGCACAAAGGTCATCAGATTCTATAACTGTAACAAATTTGAATATGTGTAATCATGAAATGTTTTCTTTACTAGAAAAGACAGTGTATCATGATAATAACATTAAAAATATATCTATACTAAATTGTTCAAGACCACTTTCTAAATTAATATATAAATTAAGAATGAACGCATGGAGCACTAAATACTCAGTTGATGTTAAATGTATATGTAATACAAGTCTATCAGTACATCACCTTCTCTTTGAATGCTCAGTTTTAAGAGATATATTTAAAGTAAATGGACATTGCATAACTGAATATGGACATTCTGTAGACATGGTTCTATATCATCCAAATGTTACAGACATTGTGAAAGTTATTGCTAAATCTCCTGTTGGTAGACTTTTATAGACTGTTTTAAAATTATGTTGTTAAATAGTTAAAGTGTTTTAAAAGTTACATTTTCAATGTCTAATATCACCTAAATGTGTGAACAGACATTAAATTAAAGATTGATTGATTGATTGATCGATAAGAAAGGGGATGTTAGGCGGCAAATTTTCCCTTCTTTTTATTTAAAGTGACTTTTCCATCTTTGCATACAACAAGTAATGCTTGGATTCACCACAACAACAAAAAAGAAAAAGAAAAAAAAAGAATGTAGAAACAACACACCAATTGTTGTTTTTTTTCTTAAAAGATGACTGGGGCATATTCTGGGGCATTTTTCTATTTTCTCGTGAGTAAGCTGTGTTGTTCTTACTTCTTTTTTTTTTCTTCTTTTTTTACACTTCTTTTAATTCAGATTTTTATTCACTGACCAACCGATCCACACGCATAAAAACGAACCCAAAAAAAAAAAAAAAAAAAAAAAAAAAAAAGTCTTTTTTAAAGGGAAGCAACACTTTAGTGTCAACTGGAAAGTTGGTGTAATACTGAATTATTTCCCATGTATTATATGCATTCCTTGTTCCATCCACCTTTTTCTCTTCATAAGTCATAAACCCGTGTTATTTTTCTGTCTTTCTTTTTTTCACTTTGAATTATTCTTGTTATTATTTTTTTACAATGTAGATTGTTAAAGACAAAGAATTTTTAATGAGTTGGATCACACACACAACACACACACACACAAATAATGGTATATGCGATGCCGATTTTACAGTAATCCCAAGTAAATATCTTTAGTTAATATTCCTAATTCACATAACAATTATATACCTTACTCTTTGCTAAACATTTTCTTTTATTTTAAGAAGTCAACCGTTAGGCCTATCCGCCTGCAAGTAGTTTTGGCTGCCACACAAGCTTGCATACAAACTTGAATTTCGTACCGAAGTGACGTAGATAGAAATCAGCCAATCCGATTGCTGCTTACATCGTTGAGTTCTCTGTCATGGTGGACGGAAACTTGGCAAAACAAGCACCTGCGACGATCGATTGTTGAAGAATGTGATTTATCCTAGTGACAGTAAGTTTTTTTGCTGGTACTAGGGAGCTTTTTTATGCTCTTGTCATGATTAAGATGGCCATGAGACTTCTGAAAAGGACTGAATCGTGGTCAGAAACTCTCTACCTGACCTCCCACCTGTGGGGTCGAGTTTTCACTGGGACCTTAAGGCTTAACCCATATTGACGATTACTCATTTAGCAACGATGTATCTTTACACCTTTCATTAGAAAGTCTCACAGCGGGGTAGATACTTGAATGCTTTTGACATCGACAAATGAGTATGCTACCAGTCGTTAAGGGGTATTTTAAGCAGCGCATTTTAATTGAAAAAAAAATACTCTAGTGAGTGATTTGCATCATTAGCCGTGGGGCAGGGGTGGACACTGCCCAAGACAGTCTACCCAGGAAGTGGGACAGTGAATATTAACAAAATAGTCATTATAGGTTTAAATACAAAGCATGCACATTTTGCTTAGTTATTGTGTCTTTGAGTTTGTTGATTGCTTGCTTTGGTGCATGTTGGCTGTTGGCCTAACTTTACCACGTTATCAAGTACGGCAGCTTTATAATTCAGATCTCTTTAAACTTTAATTTGAAAGTTACTATTTTCACCATTTGACCTAGCCCTAACCATAAACTAATAACTAACCCAAGTCCATTTATATATCATTATATGTCAATGTGGCATGGTTAAGGTTAGGATACTGACTAAAGAAAGAGGACAGTGTGTGAAATTACAGCCACATGGGGTAAAGTAAGATGGTTGACCCTTGTATAAATCATTAAATGTTTCTTTGTCATCGAATAAATTGCTTGTTGAGTGTAATGAAGAAAGGGTAGCTGTCATAGACTGATGGTGGAAGAAAATTGTTCGTTACGTACAACACAATACAATACATATAATATATTTATTCATCCCTACAAGAGGAATTATAAGCTTGACTGTGTGTCTGTAAAATCCAGTAATTAAGAACCATGCAAAAATGACAGATTCACATCACATGTTCACATCACATGTTCACATCACATATTCACATCACATATATATATATATATTCACATCATGCAAATCACCTACACGTTATACCCATACTCTTACTAAGAAAAAAATCTAAAATAATCAGGGAAGCCAAACTTTTGCAAAATAATTATGGTGAATAAACTCATTCTATTCACTAATAAAAGCATGCATTCCATGTGGAACTTTTAAGGCATACGAAGATTGATTGATTTTCAATTATCCCGAAAAATCAAAATGCATACAGTCAGAAAGTCTATGGTTGTATGGGCTAGCATACATAAGAATGGATAATTTGGGGATTAGTATGGGCCAAAGAGACAACAGACACGTTTCAATCCATTCTAATAAACATTCTAAAGTGCAATAACTATCTTTCAGAAGCGAGTGATTTTTGTTGTGAAAGTGATTCCGCACTACTTTTTCCTTTCGTGGTGGCTGCGAGGTGGCTTACTATGCAATGGCAGTGGTAAACGAACTTGACCTACTTCCAGTACCTCGCTTTAAACTATGTTCTTAGTCTCAAAACAAGTGCATATCCCCATTTTTGCATCTAAAATGCTCAAGTTTCCTTTCACAAAATCATATCATTTAGGATGTCATAAAGTGATGTTAGAAATAAAATATGTCTTCGTGGGAAAGTCCATTTTCGCAAAACCACTTCGTGGAATTTCATGAACTTTCACTTTTGCATACTAATGACAGTATAAACTGCTGAAATCACGGACAGAAATTAGTGCAGAACCACATTCACAATAAAAATCACTAGCTTTGGAAAGATCCCTATACATATTGACAATGAAAGTGAAACTGCATAGAAATGTATTTGATTTAATAAAATGTCTATCATGCTTGATGCTTGGAAGATGCCCTTTGTTGGGCGAGTATGTTGTTCACTGTGACAGAGCTATAGAAAGATTGCACAGATTGACGCACTAGTTTGACATTAATTCTCAATTTATATACATGTACAAAGCGCATTCCAAAAATAAACACTGTACATGTCATGTGTATACACAGTACCAATAGCGAAGTAGGATGCGTTCTTTTACAGCCTAAGATATTAACAAGAAATGTAAAATATTAGTTGGAAAAAAAGATATTCATAATATTATATTAATGTCAAATGTTGGTATGCTTGCAGCATTGTTAACATCAGAGTTCATCATGTACGGCCACCATGTCTCGTCACGTCGCCGCAAGAAGCGGCCAATGGGTCACGGCATCAAGAACGTGCAGGTGTCGCGAGGGCGCTCGGGCTACGGCTTCACTATCTCTGGTCAGCACCCTTGTGTCCTGAGCTGCATCGTGGGAGGAAGTCCAGCAGACCTGGCAGGCCTAAAAGCAGGGGACTATCTGTATTTTGTCAATGGGGTGAACGTTTCCCACGCTCCTCACGACGACGTCGTGCGCATGGTTGGTCAGTCAACTGGAACTCTGGAACTGCAAGTAGCGGAGAACTACAATAGCTCTGACTCCTCAGAAGACGATTATCCACCACGAAGCAAGTCTCGCTACCCCAACAGAGTGCGTTTTCGTCAGCCTCATGGGAGTGGAGATGCTGGTGGTGGTGGAGCGGGTGCTGGCAAAGGAAGCATCGCGAATCGACCCCTGCCGCAAAGACCTGGAGAGGGGAGAGACACCCGTCACCACCACCATCACCCTCATCAACTCAACCGGCCGTACAAAGACAACATCCTTGTGGGACCTGAATCGGATCTTTCCACCAGCCTCACCTCTCCTGGGTCTTCTTCTCTCAGTGAAGAGCGAAGTCGAGAGGAGAGGGCTCGCCATGAGTACGGAGAGTACTACAGGCGCCAGCAGCAGCGAGCCGTGTACGAACGCATCGGACGTTACTCTTCCTCCAGCAAGGTCACAGACAGTAGCACGACTGACATGTCTGGTGACGCCTTAGCTTTTACCATGGCCACCGTGCAGTCTGGTCCTGTGATCAATACCGCCAAAATCTCTGCTGCCGCTGCTCCTAAACGAGCGCCATCCAGAAACCATGAAGCCCACAGCAGACCTGCTTCTGCTGCCAGCCAAGGGGTCAGTCGCTCTGCATCAGCCTTAGGAGCAGTGGGAGGAGCAGAAGGGGGAGCTGCAGCAGAGAGGGAGGAGGATGATGAAGATGCTATGCCACAGGTGGCCACCGAGGCCAAAGCCATTGTGGGCTACATTGGCTCTATTGAGCTACCTGGAAACCTCAACAGGTAAGACAATCAAATTTAAATCCTTTTTCAAGTTTCTGCTTTGTTTATTTGTTTGTTTTCAATGTGGTTTTTATTCCATAATGAAGCCTGAAAATCTTGTTGCTTGGAAAACGAGGAATTTTTAACATTAGAGGGATGAAAGGGATTGTCATTTTTGGACAGAAATTCAGAATTTTATCTAGGATAGATTTTTACCTGAAGTCCAGTAGCAGTTCTGAATTATTACCGAGTTTTTCTGTTGAAAATAATTAAGTTCAGCATGGTTTTGAGGTACATGTATCTTTCAGTACATCTGGCATACTATGTATTCAGAACAGCCCTTGTGTGGGGTGTATACACTTTCGGGTTTTTTATTGTCTGAGAATGAGTGCAAACCAGTTTTATGGATTTATTGAAGACTTTACCACTTAAAAATGGGTTTAAAAACTGTGACTTCCTTTTCTTGCAGGCCCAACCAAAGGCTGCAACAACTGAGGAACGCAGTGCGGCGTCTGCGTGTGGAGCAGAAAATCCACACTCTGGTGCTGATGCAGGTGGATTCATCAGGTGTGCGTTTGTCCAACGGCATTGGGGGCACAGTGGCACACTACACAGTGGACAAGCTGGCTTTTAGCGGGGTCTGCCCTGATGACAAAAGGTTCTTTGGCATTGTGACGCTGCACAGCGCCCCAGATGACATCAGCGAAATAAGTGGCAACGTTGACGGAGGGTCACCGAGCAGTTCATGTCATGTGTTTATGGTGGACCCAGACATGTGTTCTCACGTTCTACACTCCCATAAGGCCAAAGCCTTCAACTTGACCTGTACCGCCAGCCCTACCTCACCCCAGCGGTGTCTGGAATTTCCAAACTCCCCGACACCGCTCATTTTGTGCATCGCAGCGCTCTATCGGGATCGCCCTCGTTCCAAGCTGGATAGTGACATCATCCAGTCTCATGCCTTTGCTGACCCTTCCCGACCTGCCAATCACAGCAGCAGCAACAGCAGTAACAGCGACAGTGGCTTTGGTCGTGATGACGCTCAGGTGAACAGCGACCAAGTGTGTATCGTGGACATGCAGGAGGTGGATAATGCTCCCACAAACAGCAGCAATAACAATGTGGCCAGCAGTAGCAGTAGTAGCAGCAATTCTGCCTCTAAAAACACAGCCTCAGTGTCTCAGGGTGTTTCTGTCAGTCGTAGTCTGGGGTCTCTGCACCAACACCTTTCACCATCTGTTCACCATTTTGCCACACCGCGAGGTCTTCACCGCCCCGTGTCAGCATTCGAGGTGCGCCGTGGGCTCAACAACTCCTCCAGCAGTGAAGAGTTCTGGGCAGCCCAAGGCCAAGGTCTTTTTTCTTTTTTTTTTAACTTTAAATGTTCTGCTATACAGAAATTTTAAAAATGTTCATATAAATATCTGGTGTGCCAATAAAACAAGTCAAACCAAGAACTAGGTAGTCAAAAGCCATTTTTAAAAAATGATTTCCTCATCACAAAACTGACATAGATTTAAAGAGCTTTTCATTCTGAACACAATGGTATTTTTTTTATTTATGTAGGATTAATAGTTTTTAAGAAATGGGTGCTGCAAGGTCGTAAATTTTGACGTTATTTTGGCACCGTTGTCAAATTATGAAAAATCCCAACTTTGAGCATCCATACCATCATAATGGTTAACATTAAATGACTGATTTTTTGTGTACCTGGTCTTTGTATACCAAATTGCAACTCCAATTTTTTTTAGGATGACAACAATAATAATTTCCATTATACAGGTGTCCGAAGTAGACAAAATCTTTACTTTACGTACAAAATTATGCCCGAAATAGTAAAAATGGCATAACTTCACTTTAAATTGTCCTATCTCAATATATTTTATACCAAAGTGATCAGTTTTAATAGATCTACAAAACAAACAGACAAAGACATACAATAACAAACAAAACAAAAAAAAAATTTTTTTATGCCCAAGAATTTTTTTTTATTTAACACACAATGCTGGGTAAGCAACACCAGGAAACAGTAGTGTGAACCAATCAGCAACCTGAAAAAATGAAAAGACATGATGGAATTAAAATATGCAAATGTTTACTCATCATAAATTACTTGATGCACAAACACATTCTTCTTCTTCTTCTTCTTCTTCTTCTTCTTGTCCTAGACGGGCGAGTGCCGGTAACAAGAACATACCCAGCATTTGGCTGCAGCATCCTCAATAAGTTGAGGTTGGCAGCCATTCAAGAAGATATAAAAGAAATATGCACTTTCATGAATGTGTGAAATCAGTGAATGAATGTATATATAACCTACTAATAATAAAATTGCTATTATTATTTGTATTTACTATTATAATACAGCAAGAATCAAATCTTACATCATTTCTTGACTTGTTCCCAACTTGTCTGAGCAACTCCAACTGTAGAACTAGAAGTACTATGTTGCCATGTTGGTCAAAGAAACTGGTGGTGGATCAGGAGGCCTTCCTTTTCCTCTTGCAAGAAATAATCTCTTTAAGCCATCATAGGTTTCACCACCTGCAGACAGAGAGTGAGAGAAACATAAGTACAAAATATAACAATTGAAAAATAATAATAAAATTGGAGTTACACTTAGAATTAAGTGTAAAAAACTCTTACAATTTAGGCTACACTTATTCTTTGAATGTATGCTAAAACAAAACAAAACAATTCATAAATAAAAGCTCTAGAAACTAATAACATATGAGAACGCTGGGCGTGGGAATAAAAACTTTCAGAATTTGCAGTGTAGGCCTACTCTGATTAATGTTTGTGTGATTAAAATGATACCTGTACTAGTACTACTACAGCAACAAAAAGTAAAATAATTATCTTCGGTGCAGAAACAAAATCAGCTAAGGAACAACACCATTATTTAAATAATTATCGAATTGTGACTGTCACTTGAGTGTGAGATTGCATTTTCAGTAGGCTAGAGTCTAGCGATCCACTTTACTTTTACTAAGTTCTTGAAAGCACAAGTCGATGTTTAGGCCTATGTAGTAGTACCACTATGAGTAGGCCTAATGACGATCGATGCTAACTAAAATGCGTAAATAATAATGATTATATATCTGTAATTCTAAAGTATAAATTTAAGAAACTATTTCACTTACCAACCAGTGTGACCAGATTGAATGTTGGAAGCTGAGATGCGATGTTTTCTTCCATGATGGCGCACTGACGCAGCCACGCCGTTGCCGTGATCGTAATAAAAAAGTCCGTCAGAAACCTCTTTTCTTTCTAAAAGTGCTCGGGTCGATAAATTCATATAGTAAAACAAACTATTGCATTAGTTTGATGAAAAATTCCTCTTTTTTTTAGTATGTCGTGGTTACCGATTGAACAAGTTAAAAGTTTCGAAAATATTAAGATAACACTTTGCACAAAGCGCATTCAAAGAAATTCTTAAAAACTTCCGGTTCATTTGGTCTCAGTGGAAAGCTAAGAAACAGAGCTTTCCATTGGTTGTCTATTTATAACAATCCAATCAGTAGGAGCCAAGCACTTAGCATTTGAAAACTGTACCCTTCGACCTGCCATGCAAATCACTTTTCCGGTTTGCGTCAAAACAGACCACACGCTCCCATCTTTAAAAACTTTTATTAAATCAATAACGCTTAAAACGAACATAGAAACAACAAAAAACATCAAGATAAGGGACTAATCTTTTATTTTAATTTAAAATTTATTCGTTTTGATGCATTTTAAGGATAAATTAGCATGTTATAATGCAAGCAAAATTCGGTCAAAACTCGAGAGCGGACCAATCGCTTAAGAGGCTTTTGACTACCTACAAGAACAAATTTTAATTGTAAAATGGTTGATAGACTCCTGCCATGAAACATTGAGTGTAGATTAATCAGGGCTAGAAATTAACTTTTTTCTTGGGGGGCCACCGGGCCCCTTGATTGAAAAATTTGAGGGCCCACAAGCAACTTTCGGGGCCGAACTTGAAAAATAATGCAAACAAAAAACAAAAGAATTATTGACAATATAATAGGCCTAAGCAGAAAGTACAATTTGTCTGATAATCTAAAATAAAAACAATTGAATTTCCAATTTTGCTGAGTGATGTCATTTTTATTTGCCTTTTCTTTCACTTTCAAACATTACCAACAAAAAAGGGGAAAACACACACACACACACACACATTCAGTGACACACATATTCCAGTGACTAGTGAGCCTGAAAATTGGAAAATACGCCATCTCCGATTGTTTTAGCAACTGTATGGCGACGATATGTAGCCATACTTTCGTACTTGCAAAGATGGACATTTTGCGCTTATGTTGTGCCATAGCCTTTTCTTTATTATATTAAAAAGATATTGAAGTGTATAGTAAACTTTTGAGTGCAAAATTAAAGGGTTTTCGCTTCTTTTCTCTGTGGTTTTTTTTTTCTGTCCAAATTTAGGGCACCGGTGTGGGTTGCTTCCCTTGGCCCAAATACGAAACCGCCGAGTAGAGCTAGCTGTAGCAGACGAATTATTTTGCGGGCCAAGCGGGCCCTTCGTTTTTCAACATTCCGAGCCCGAAATCAACTTTGCGGGTTTTTGGCCCCGGGCCCCCGCTAATTTCGAGCCCTGTTAATGGTGAACACTTTTCTCTGATGTGGATAAAAAAGGAATTGATATGTCGGTTTCATTGTGAGTTTATCACTTAATACAAGTAATTAAGACGTGAGTATTACTACCATTGGTGAAGTGCTGCACATAACATAATTGACACTGTCACTACTCTATTTGTTATTCAAGTAGTAAAAGACTGATGCTAGGCATGATAAGTAGTTTTAATGAGGAAATGACATACGTTGGAGCCACCCGTGAATTGAATGTATTAACACTGACACTTATATACCTTGCTTTATTGATTGATTTTTGCCACACAGGTCGAGTGGACAAGCTGACCCCCAGAGCTATGCCGGATCCTGCTGCCTCTCGTCTTTTGCCTCGCGCTACTTCCCATGATGGACTGAACAACACCAGTGCTGAAAACCTGCGGCAGTCTATGCAACGTCTGCTGCAAGCCCGCCAGCAGCAGCTGCAGAAGGAACAGGTGTGTGTCATTTGCATAAGAGGAGTTTTCTGTATTAAATAAACTGTCTTTGTAATCTGTATTCAAGACAACGTAATTGAAAGATTCCAGATTTACTAAGTAAGGATCTCGGCCCCAAGGACTTTATAGCCAAACGCAGGCATGGGCTTACAAAAATTTTGCACAGCTTCCAGAAGGCAATTTAAAACAAAAACAAAAACGTTTTTTAGAGGCTGAGAGTGAAATTCGAAACTCTGAGGGTAAAAATTCAAAACTATCAGTTTATGTAGGTGTGATAATTCTGAGAGTGAGAGAGAAAAAAATCAGCTCAATTCAATGTTGTAAATTTTTTTTGTCACATAAATCACGTCAATTCATATTTAAAATTGGTTGTCTTTTCTCTGTGTGTGTTGTACCAGCACATCAAAAGTGAGTCTATTGATATTATATCGCCATTCGTTGCTACAATATTTTATTGGACACAGGCAATGAGCTGCAGCGATACAGAATCTCAGGTATCTCATGTACAGCACCATTACCACCACAATGGGGGTAGTGATCCATTCGCCACACACTCGGCCTTCCAAGTACCCCGCCCTGTCTCAGCACCACTGCGCTCTCGCGCTCATCTTGCACAGGTGAGGTGCTTTTTCCTTATCTGGGGATTATTTTTTACACTTGTTTTGAATTTTCCAGAAGATAATGATGTTATGAAGAAGAGCTGTTGACATGTAGAGATGGTTCTTTACTTTTGATCAGTAGCTCAAGCAGATTGGAAGATGTATATGTTTAGGTCCTTATGGCTCATTGTATCCATACTAGGTCAAGAAGTTGATTTGGCTGGGTTTGTAAATTTATTAGCATAGAAATCTTATCTGTATGTCTATGTACCAGCCATACGAAAAACAGGGCAGAGGTTCAAACTATAACTTGATGGTACTGAAGTAGAAATCTGACTTGTTGCTTTTTCCTAAAACTAGCCAGGAAAAACAAGTTCAAAATCACAATTTTTTTTTTAGTAAAACTCCTCCTTAAAGTAGAAGAAGTCAAGTAACTGGTTCCTGGTTCCATTTAGTCATCCCTCATTGCCTTTACAAGATTTTAGCAAACATCCTTGGAATGAAGATAACAATGATGCTTAGCCTGTTGAGCTGCAACTGGCCACTTTTGATGACCAAGAACAATCAACGAAAGCCAATCAAAGAAACCTTTATTGTGCACATTATTCAGGGGCTGTGGCGGTTATTTATTGTATTTTAATAGCAGTTAAAATTACAATTTTATAATTTACTGCGAATAATGAACTTGGTTGGTTTTTTCCTTTCCAGGCTCAGGCAGACATGGGCTTCGGCAAACTTAGCCCTAGGGCCATCCAGCCTAATGGTAGCAACATTCGCTCCCCCTCCGCTCCTCCCATCCCTTACTTTCCACACCAGGATTCTGACGACGATGACGATGATACAGGGAGCGAGGATGATCCCTTCGTTCGGACTATCATCTCCCAGTTCAACAGAGACAGGGTGTTGGACTTTGGAGATGACAGCACGAACCCTCGACGCTTCTCCGAAGGCTTCGCTCTGGGCAAGCAGGTTGGTGAAGTTTTTCTTTTTTTCGCTAGATTTGTGTTTTGTGCTTTAGTTTATTCTGTTATGTTGTTGTCTTTCATCATGGACAGCTGGTCTGGGTGGTTGTTGGTTAGTTAACTCATTCTATACTGGTGCGGTGTTCTTCCCCTTTTATCGCTCAATACTGGCTGATTTGTATGAGTTGCTAGACAAAATATTTTTAAAAAACAAGAAATGTCGTAGAGACTTGAAAGCTAAAGTCCATAAAGAAATTACAATGGACTAACCAATAGCAAAATTTGATAGAATTATCTTTGCTATTTACCAATTTATATTTTTTTTTAAATTACCTTGCCACCCCCCTCTCTCACCCAAATGTGCACATCCAATTCCACAAAATAAGCTACAGCGTAAGGGAGGCAACAAATAATAGATCTTTCCCCGATTGTTGTGGAAAACAGCGTTATCTCCCTCTAATTGTAGCATGTACCTACAGCTAGCGCTGGAATTACGCATCACATTCATCACTTTCTTCTTTACCACTTTTGTTCACTATTAATTTGCCCGCCGAATTAAAATTAAGGTTAACAAGGGGGTGCATAAGAACACATTTTACTGTAAAAAGAATTTTTTTCTTTTTGTTAATGTTAATAATTCAACACACAGTAGTGCTAGTTCTTTCCCTGCCAATCGACGATATATCGTCGATCTGAGCCGCCAAGTTTGTGCCAATCGACGATATATCGTCGATTTCAGTATTCCGTTTCATTCCGTTTTTTTGCGCAGTCCAATCCAAGTTTTATTTTAACCAAAGAGAGATAACTCTTTCTACTTTCGTTCTCGATCGACACGCGCGTTTTTTCTTCAAATTGATTCGTTTTTAGAGTGTTTTTTGTGCATTTTACTAAGCATTATGATGGGCACAATCGACAGTGTGTCAAACTCTGTGCTAATAATCAATATAATTTCAAACTGTAAAGTGTATTTTGATCCTAAATAAATTTTCTTTCTTGTGTGTGAAGCTGATTCAGTGATTGGAATTATTCCTCCAGATTTATTTTATCACTGTGGTATGTAGAAATATTTTTATTTTATTTTATCATTTCAAAAAGATCAACATGCTTTCAAAACACATATTTCAATAACATAATCAAATTAACATTTTTTTGTTTTTTTTTCTTATTCTTCACTCTTTTACCTTTAATTTGATATGAAATATGTCTATTTAACAACTATTATTGAAAGAACAGTAGCTTAAATGCCTAAGGTACAGAACTTTCTTTCCGGTGCCAGAAAAATGTCTGGCACAAACGTGGAAACATGCCTGGCAGGGAAAGAGCTAGATCAAACACGTATTAAGAGTTTTGACCATTTTTATGAAAAATATTCTGGGAGTCCATTATTTTTTGTTTTGATGGGTGTGGAGAAGGGCTGTTGGACTTTTTTGTGAGCTTCTGCCTTAGTGAAGCTCTCACAAATCCTAATCTTATTTTCTATATGTTTTTTGTGCATTTTATTGCTGCTGTCTTGAAATGAAACAACCAGTGTTTAAGTTGTGGTTTAGCTGTGTTTGTTTTTGTTTTAAATTTATTTTTTAATCATGGTAGCTGTTTAAAACTTGGATGGAAATTCCTCTTTCAGATTAATGCAGCAGTTTTGGTAAGAAACTCTCTTGCATTGTCTTATAGATGCAATTTGTTTAGTTTCTTTTCAGCTTTTGTACAAAGGCGTTTTTAGTATTTTTTGGTCCATTTTTGTAAACACAAATTTCCTTTTTCCCCTCCCCCTTTCTGACTTTTCCCATTTCTCCTTATTTTCTCCCCATCTTCTTGAATCTCCACCCCTACCACTGCAAACCCCTCTCCCACCTCCACTCCCATCCCCCCTCTCCCCCCTCTCCCCCCTCTCCCCCCTCTCTCTTGCCTCCCCCTTGCCATTAATAGCCCGTTTTTTTGTACTCCTTTTTCCTCTCTCGAAATGTTTGCTTACTGAGTTGTGCATTTTGCTGGCTTTGCTTTTTGTTGTAGCTTAGAAATTCATTTTACAAGAAATTGAGGAATGGACCACTTGGTCACATGTGCATTTGCCAAAAAGCTTGACCTCCATGTTATGCATTTGTGACAGCATCTAACACATTGAATACATTTGTTATATTTCAATTGTTTGCTCTAGAATTCTCACCAGGGTTGATTACTATAACTCACTCCTGGCTGGCCTCACATCGGAGCAGATTTCTCGACTCCAGAGAATGGTCAATAACGCAGCACTTCTGATCTTTTGCGTAAAACATACTGATCACATCAACCACTATTTAAGGAGCTGCACTAGTTGTCCATTTTTATCACATTCAGTACAAAATTGCTGCATTGGCTTTCCGTTTCTTCAAACGCACTCATCTTTCTGACTGCCTGACGGTATAAACATCTTCACGATCGCTGCGATCTTAGGGAGGAAAACTATGGTGTATTCCACGAACCAAACTAAAAACTGCTGGTTCTCGCTCATTTCAATTTCAAGCCCCCTCTGCTGAGAACTCTCTTTCGCTTTTCCTGCGCCAATGTACTTCTCTCTTCCACGCTTCAAAACTGCAGTGAAAATATACTACTTCTAATTGGCCTATCCCTAAAGATGATATTAAATTCCTTCATGTCTTCTCTTCTGCCCCCTCCCCTTTCTGCCCTCTGCCCCCAGCCTTGATAGTTGATGATGTACGTTTTGTGCGTTGGTAAACGTTTACATGCTGTAAATGCAAATGACTTAATGAGCGCCTTGAGCTCACTAGTTAAGGTATCACGCTTTACATAAGCTATTATTATTATTAGTTCTTATTTTAATTTGCTTCATTTGAATCATTTGCCTGGTGTTGAATGTGATACCTTTTTTCTATAAAGCGTTGTTGTGCTTTTCTTCCAAGTGTTTTCAGCATCTTGACCTCTAAAGAAATGAGCTGACAAATAAATTAAATAAGAATTTAGTAAATGAAATGAAATAGAATTGATCAATATTAATATAAGAGAAATAGAAATATTATTGATGATTAATGATATCCTAGAGATATCATCCATTTCTCTCCCATCGTACCTCCAACCATCCACTTTCCCATACCCCACTCACACATCTCCACCCCTAATACAATAATAATAATAATAATAATAATATAATACTGGATGCTCAAATCAACAAAAATTGCTTGCTGAAGGGTTTAAACTATTTCCATTTATAAATGCTGTTTTTTTTCCTATTTATGTATTTCCAGACTTATATGGAAATACTTTGAAATAGTGAGGGGGTAATCAAACGAGCCGAATGTCGGTTGATTGGTTTGTTGTTCGTCCGTTGGAAGCCATATCTCAAGAACCACTAAACGGATTTTGACCAAACTTCATTGGAACATTACCTAGGTTAGTGGTCTAGCTCCCATGCCATCAGATTTTATTCTGCCTCAAAGATCAAGGTCTCTGGACTCGTTTTGTTGCTAAATACATTTTGTTTAATATCTCAAAGATGACTGAAGCGTGTTTTATTTTTTTTATTTAAAAAAAAAAGTTTTGGTTTACAGGCTATGCCTTATGGGCTATTTTCAGTAACAGTCTAGTTGTCGGTCAGTCAGTTGGTCCGTCACTTTGTATTGAACCTTTTGGTTGAAAACTTACTGTTTGCCTTGTCTCAAGATTAATTAAACCAAAATTCATTATTTTTAATTTTGTGCATACTTTAACTATTGCAAAGCATGTTATAGGCTTTAACCTTGTCAGGGCAGCAGTTGTTTGTGCGATCCTGGAGAGGACTTCCTGTCGGGACCCATTGTCTGATACAATGGCTCCTAAATATTTGAAGCTATGCACTGTTTTGAGGGATTGGCCTTGGACTTTGATGTCCGTGTTGATGCCATTGGTGTTGTTGGTCATCGTTTTGGTCTTCTCTGCACTCATTTCCATTCCATAAGCTCTGGAGGTGGTGTCAAGCTTCTGTACCAGCTGTTCAAGTTCTTGTTCCTTTCCAGCCAATCCATCAATGTCATCCGCAAAACGAAAATTGGAGATTGCTCTACCCCCTATGCTGACTGTGCCTTCGTGATCTGCAAGAGCATCTGACATGATGCGCTCTACGAAGATGTTGAAGAGGGTTGGAGAAAGTAGGCATCCTTGAACAACTGCTGCCCTAACAAGGTTGAAGCCCATTTGGAAAGACAGGACCATCAGTCTACATTCCAAAGTAAGACTGCTGCACTCCCTTGTTATCTCCATCTTCCTATATGCTTGCGAAACATGGACCCTCACAGCAGATCTACAACGAAGAATACAAAGCATGGAGATGAGGTGCTACAGAAGACTTCTGGGCATTACCCAACACATCACCAACGACGAAGTCCAACAGACCATCACACAAGCCATTGGACAACACGATGACCTGCTCACAGTGATGAAGAAACGGAAACTCCGATGGTATGGCCACGTCACCAGATCATCAGGCCTTGCAAAGACCATTCTGCAAGGCACAGTGCAAGGAGGTAGAAGAAGAGGGAGACCGAAAAAGAGGTGGAAGGACAACATTCGAGAATGGACTGGTTTGACACTGAGCGAAGCCATCAGGGCTGCTGAGGACAGAGAAAGATGGAGTATCCTGGTTAAACGATCATCTGTGGTGCCCCTACGACCTCCGGGTTATGGGACAGGATAGGATAGGATAGGAAGCATGTTAGATCATTTGTATTTGTACTTTCTCAATTTCACCATTCTCTAAACACGTTTTGCTGTATCTAACATTAGCTTATCCAATTTTGAATTTTTTTTATTTTTGCCCCTTTTTATTGGGAAATTCTGGATCTCCTTCCCTGGGGAAGGCGTAGTCGCAGCCTGTGGCTCTCCCAAACCCAAACTACCTAGTTGTGTTTTTAAAATGTTGCTGGGGAGTATGTGGGGGAAAAAAACGGGATACTGTCCGAGTCGAAATTAATTAATATTCTGAGAAACACAACGCCCATGAGCTAGAGGCAGGATCAATCCCACACCTGTCAGGCATCATTGGTTTCTAGCCTGTGGATAAGGAAAGTTCGTCCCGCATTAGACAGTGTGGCCAAAACACTCGCTCGCTTGCTTACAGATAGTTCAGAGCGTAGCCTGTCATTCCGTTCTTTTTTGTTAGAATAAAGCCCAGCCACCACAGCGCCCAGAAAATGAAACACTTTTGAAAATGTTTATTTTTCAGCTATTTGTGTACATGTCTGGAAATACATTAGAAGTGCTTGCCATCTTATTTTTATTTTGATGCTTATGATTTGAAAATCAAATCTGCCCTGGGTTGCCTAAGCAGATAAGCAGAGCGCTACATAGCACTACGTAACTATTTTGGCGGAAAGTCTGCACAACCTTATGCCCATGGAGAGCACTCTGTGGCGGTCTGTAGTGCTCTGTAGTGCTTTGTATTGCTCTGTAGCATTCTGTAGTGCTTTGTAGCGCTCTGTAGCATTTTGTAGTGCTCTGTAGCATTCTGTAGTGCTCTGTAGCGCTCTGTAGCTTAGCGCTTTGTAGCGGTCTGTAGTGCTCTTCGTGGTCTCTAAAGGCTGTTTGCAAAGAGAAAAAGATGGCGGCCAGAGTGGTGGGCTTTCGATTTGCGAATGGCGATGTGTTCAATAATGAATTAGCAATGAAGGATGTTTTGTTATTTACAGTCTGGTAAGATTTGTGTACTTATTATTTAATGGAATAATTATGTTTATGTGCAATCGGTATGAATTAGTATTTATATTTGATAGTATTGTTGTGTCCTCAGTGCGATTTACAGTAACTTTCACTTTCAGCAACTTCACTTTGATTGGTTGTTGTGCATTCAGCATGTGCTGCGCCATTTTAAGAGCGCTCGCTTATGGCAACTGGTTGTCCAGAATCAAAAATAGTTTGTGGCGAGCAATTGAAACGTCTTGTGGCACTTTTTTTCTATTCAACTCTGGGCTGGTTTTGCTGTGTATTGATTGTGATTTTTCAGTTATCTCCTTGGTTGTTGCCCCTTGGAAGGACTCAGGAGTCCTATGAGTGTAAATGTGAATAACCCAGCATGTGTGTTTAATTAATTACAAATCATCATATGCATTGGAAGTACGTGTATCGCTTGTCCTATTTAATTTTTATTTTGTTCATACTACTATTTACTTTATCGTGCAGTACTACTTAGCTCACCGCAAATGTGTATGTATGTGTCCCAGCCACATGGTTTTATTTTCCACTCTTATGACATATACAGTTTCTCGTGTTTTGCTTAAAAAAATAAAAGGCCCCAATTCTTAGACTTTGTTTACTTTTGGCAAAAATGAGTTTACCATAAAATCAGCATTGTTATTACATTGCACAATGATAAAGCGGGCTTTCATTGCTCAAACCAACCGCTACAGTTTGAATTTTCCACTTTGGTTCTGACAGGGAGGGATTTCTTCCATGTTTATTGTACATCAATACCATAGCTATGTGACCTTTGACCCTATTTCTGAGTGAACCCCTTAGCTTGAAGACTAGGTCTTTGGTGGCTGGGGTAGTCTATTTTATTAACCTAAAATAAATATATGTACCTTAAGAGGAATTTTGGGTGTGCAGCTTTTGTCTCTAACCCGTGTACCGGCTTTGATAGATGCTGTTTATATCTCAAGAATGTTGGCTAGCCATTGCTGTTTGTAAGTTGAGTGTTAGTAGGCACACAAAAACTATGGAATGTATTCATTAAAAAAAATAACTATGCTTCCAAACGAGCTTTGTTTTGTTGTAAGCTTTTTTTTTACAGTGGGGAAATACTCACTGTGAATGTTAAAAGGATCGAGGGAAGTGTGGTCACAGTGGGTCCATACAAACTTGAAATATTTTAAGGTGAGAAACAGTTTGTGTAGAATACAGGGAATAATAAGGTGGTCTAGCCAAGCAAAAGGTGACTGAACAGTTAATGACAGCGTCGTGGACATAATCTTTATTATATAAGACCTTCCGAGGAGTAAAGGACACGCTTCCTTCAACTTATAACATAGTAATGGCTGGATATGACAGGGTTCGTACGCTCCTTGAACCTCCTTGAATCTCCTTGAATTTTCGATGTCTTGTTCAAGGGCCCTTGAATCTCCTTGAAAAATGCCAAATTACCTCAGCTCCTTGAAAACTCCTTGAAATTTCAACCAGTATCTATCCATTGCTTGACCTAGAGATTTTATTGTCAAATTTTCAACAACAAAAAAAAACATTGAAAAATAAAAATTTATAAAACAAAAATTATAGTATTATTTGTGTTGTCAACTGTTCGACGATCGTAACTTTTGTCATCTGCTAAATCTGCTATGATAAGGGAAGTAACCTCCACTGGAAATTGTTCATTCCCTTGCTGTCGCGCGCGCATGCTCATTTGTCTGTTTCCGTACATCCTTCGTTTTTCCGCGCGTGCTTGCTGAATGAATCGGTAAAAATGCCTGGAGGCAATTGTGTGTTTAATCCAGTCAAATGCGCTGAGGAGCAAATCTAAGGAAATAAAGATCCAGCTGGAGAAGATTTCCCGCCAGATTGATGAAGGGATGGAAAACCTAAAATAACTGAAAATTCATTTATCTGTATTATTAGCCGGTGGTGGTACCTCTTTCTGACTTTTTACAGTTCTCTAACTTGTATCTAAGGACAACATGTTTCACAATTATTATTTGTGTATAGACTCCGTAGCTGCATCATCATCATAACTGTAACTTCATCGACATGCAATATTTATGTGTGTAGATTTCATAACCAATATCAACATCAGTATCACCATCAGATTCATGACTGCAAACAATTTATGGATATCACTGGGTAACAGATTTATCCTTTATTTTGACTATTTATCAATTATTATGTGCGTTTACTATTTTTAAAAACTCTTGAATTTTTGAAAAAAACTCCTTGAAATCTCCTTGAAAACTCCTTGAATTTTTTACAATTTGAGTATGAACCCTGTATGAGGAAGAACCGTTTTTTTTTTGTTTTATTTTTTATTATTATTTTGTATAATGATGATGACAAATGTGATGTTGATTGTTATAACTGTAAAGCACTTTTGTAGGTAATAATATCTATAACTGTAAAGCTGTTGTTTGTTTGTTGCTTGAGTGGAATGTGATGGCGTTGAAGGATTGCAGGGGAAGGGGGGGGGGAGGGGGGTGTCCATGTGCATGCTTGTGTGTTTGGGTGTGTGCTCTCATCCCTCAAACCTTTTTGACTCAAATGCATAGCAATGTGAGTCTATGTGCTCACCCCCCTAAAAGATCCAGATTTTTGAAAATCTGTACGAGATGAGTCCTAAATAGTCCCAAAATTACTTCTTTTTTATAAAAAAAAATCTGTCCATCCTGATCCACCATCCGCTGTTTGCCGTCTGCCGTCTGTCAGTGCAAAAGTTGCAAGTGATTTAATATCTCGGAACTTATTTCAGCTATCACAACCAAACTTTGTAAGATGGTTTATACCCATGAGACCTCATAAATGATCAGTGAATTTAATTACTTTACTTCAAGGTCAAGGTCACAAGGTCAACAAATGTTGGTAAAAATATGACTTTTTTTGACAAAATTTCACTCGCTTTCTAGGTTATTAATATTCAACTTGTGATTCTTTGATGCTTGATAAATATTAATCAGACAAACATACTAAGACAAATTTGGTCAACAAGGTTAAGGTCACTGGAGCTGTCCAAAGTCAGTGTAGGTACTTTGTAATGACCTTGACCCTAAACTAAGAGAGATATAAAATCCAAACTTGTTGTGTTATATAGGTCATTTTAGGCCTTGCAAAAACATACGCAAAATAGGTTATAGCACAGTAGAATGGCTGTTTATTTAACCCGTAGTATGCAGCACCAGATCATCAGGCCTTGCAAAGACTATTCTGCAAGGCACAGTGCAAGGAGGTAGAAGAAGAGGGAGACCGAAAAAGAGGTGGGAGGACAACATTCGAGAATGGACTGGTTTGACACTGAGCGAAGCCATCAGGGCTGCTGAGTACAGAGAAAGATGGAGTATGCTGGTTAAACGATCATCTGTGGTGCCCCTATGACCTTCGGGTTACGGGACAGGATAGGATAGGATAGGATGCAGCAACATTGGGTTATTTGATCAGAAATGCATGAGAGGTCAAGTGAAGGTCAAGATCATCACGAAGTCAAGGTCACAAAGTTAAGGTCATCCCAAGGTCACCGTGGGTTTTGTGTTGTTGTTGCAAAAATACAACTTTTGCTGTAGTTTATTTGATAGTACATGAGTGTACTTGGAGCTGGAAGTCAAGGTCATATCAAGATCAAAGTCGGTATTTGCATTTTAATGTTACCGTTTCATTTTGTTGTGTTTTTTTCTGGGCACTCATTTTTATGTTAAATATTGCGAGTTTTATAAGGAGCATGTGAGCTATATGGGGTTTGCACTTCTAGTGTTTT
The DNA here is from genome assembly GCA_036898135.1 of Oncomelania hupensis. Lineage (NCBI taxonomy): Eukaryota > Metazoa > Mollusca > Gastropoda > Littorinimorpha > Pomatiopsidae > Oncomelania > Oncomelania hupensis. The sequence continues at coordinate 28,123,055 of CM072511.1, read as the reverse complement.
TATACAATGGCTAACCACAGCATTGCTAAGTAGATACCTAAAGTAAGTAAATAAAGCGTTACCATAACGAATAAAAACGACAATAAAGCACATACTACGTTGTTGAAAGTATCAGAAATCAGTTGGTTATGTTACCATAAATCATATGTTCTATCATATTATTCAAGTACTCTAACGGCTGTTTAAGTGTGCTAAACTAAACATTAAATATAATTTAAGAACACAAGGCGAACACTACGTTAGCAGTACTATGCATTTACTATAGCGCGATTCTATTACTTTTAGTCTTTGTTTTATTCTGCACGGGTAGCTCATTGCTCCGTAAACAGCTTTGTGCAATTCGAGACTTAGATCGAGGATCAAATGATTATTAATTATTAAGATGGTGCCATTCAGAGATTGTCAAGTCATATTTTCTCTAGTCTTTGTAGTGTTGCCGTTATGTTACCTCTTTACTCAGTTAGACTAGAGTCCCTGAAATGGGACGGTTCCAGACCTTGGTGGTTCTCTCTCTCTCTCTCTCTCTCTCTCTCTCTCTCTCTCTCTCTCTCTCTCTCTCTCTCTCTCTCTCTCTCTCTCTCTCTCACTCACTCTCACCCCCCCCCCTACTCCCGCGCTCACACATACCGCATACCACTCCCCCCTACCTGCTGCCTTTGTCTTCGCACTTAACTTCTGCACACCTTTCCGCCTTCTCCATACACATTTTGGGATTTACTGGCTGTAACATGCCATCACAGCTAACGGTACATTTGAGTCTTTCAATACTCAACACGTTGTTATTTTTGGTCCACTTAATAATAGCTAAGGCTCCCCTAACGTGTTTTTTTTTCTAGCTTGCACCCTCCCCCCCCCCCTTTCTCCCTTCTCATCCTCCTTTCTCCTTCCTCCCTCACCCGAATGCGGTGTTGGTGGGCAAGAGATAATGATAGTCGCCGGCCGTAAAGGCAAATGGGGTCTAGACCACAGTATCCGCCGCCTTTGAATACCTAGAACTCTGGTAGACCTACAATGTATAGTAGTGTGGGGTGGGTAGAGTTACGAATACAGCCGAAACAATTGTAGAGCAGAGCGTGCAATTTCCCTACGAGATAGTAAAGCTTTTTGTAAATAGATAGAATGACTCTTGATGTCATATATTCTTTTGGGTAGAGCTATTTTGTGGGATAGGATTTATTTACAGTGTGGTGGAAATCTGTTCTGTTATGTGACGGACTCAGCCATTACCGTTAACTGTCACACTTGGGTTTGTGGTCACACACGTAAAAAGTCATTCGACGACACTGATTTTATTCCCCTGTGGCATAAGCTCGGAGTTGTTTGTCTTCCCAAAGTTGAACTTTGAAGTGTTTTTTTCTGTTGTTCAAGAGTGCTTTGTTGTTGACGCACTGTCAGTATTGAGAAACAATTGCAAGACTTAAAGAGTGTTGCTGATGTCGTTTTACCACTAGTACTGGAATTGAAAACACTTGTTTTAAAGCACTAATGGGCCAGCTTCATGTATTTGTGTTTCAGAATGGCATGTTGATGGTGGAAGAGCTGGGGTTGTTGTGTTTTTGTTTGTAAATAAGTTTTGGAATTTGTTTTTATGCGAGCCTGAAACGAATGTGTGTTATCACCTCTTGGAAATTGTTAATGTAAGTTATATAATATAAGTTATACGTTATTATAAGTAGCTATTCCTGTTTCAGTACAGAATTGGGATAGGCAGAGAGTAAGTTTTGGCTTCGTTTAGGTAGAGCGATGTGCAGTGTGTGTTTGAGGGGCGTAGGTGGGTGAGTGTGCCTTCTTACTTTTTCCTGTGCCTATATTTGCATTTGGATCACTGGTAAATGTTCGTCTTTATTGACAACTATGAATGTGTTCATATTTGTTTTAAAATGCGAAGTTGTTGTTTTTTTTGTTTTGTTTTTTAAAGTTACCTATTTTGGCTGTATCGAAGTGTTGTTACTAACGCGTCGTTATGTGAAGTTTAACGTGTGTGCAAACTCTATGCTTTGGTGATAGTGGAACATTACTGACGAGCATCGGGGACTGTCGGAGCTTGTCTTGAATTTCGGAACTTGCACTGTCCGTTTAGACAGTGCTGAATGTTTGACATTTCAGTGTCCTCTGCAATCAAAATACTGTTGACCTTTGACTGGAGATACATTGTTACAACTATGTCAGTTCAATTCAGTGTAGTAGTTTCCTTTAGGTTTCATTTAAGAGTCAGTTAACTTCTATGAAAAACATAAAGAACAGTAATGGCAATACCAACTACAGTACAAGGGCTTGTGTGTCTGAATATTTCACCCACTATTGTGATTAGTAGACCTCGATGGGGCCTATTGAGAATTAATTCGCTGGTGCACTGTAATTAGCAAAGAGGGTAACGGATGTACGACATCGACTATCATCGTTCATTAACATCGTCGTCATCGTCACCGTTGAAATGGTGTCAGGAAAGAATGCTGAACCTCTCAATGAACCGCGTCAATGTCTGGCGTGTTTATCACGTCTACAAGGTACTCCATCTGCTTCGTGTAATGTTTTGAATGAGCTACTGTTGAGTGTATTTGTCAAATTTCCTTCTGTAAATGAGAACACTAAATCATCTTGTATCTTGTATCAAATTCGTGACAGTCTGAAAGAGACCTAGATGAAGATAGTATACGAGAAAGAAAGAGAAGGCTGAGGTAGGTGTATGTGAGAGGGTGGGAGTGTGTGTGTGCGCGCGCGTGTGTGTGTGGTTTGGTTTGGTTTGGTTTGGTTTGGTTTAGTTGTAATGTTTTCTTCACTGAAATTATAAGACGGGAAAATTTTATTTTTAAATGAAACGAGCTATTGGCAAAGTGAATGTGCGGGTGGGTGCACGCGCACGTGCATGCGTGCGTGTTTGTGTGTGAGGCGGGAGCGGGTGAGGAGGAACAAGGAATAAAGGAGGTAGGAAAGGCGAATGGAAGTTCAGAAGTCATGATAGTGCTAAAGTGATAGCTTATTGTTCGTTGAGTGATATCATCTGTGCACATCCCCCGTTGGGTTGCCGGGGGTTTCAGTATAAATAGTATCCCCACTTTCTGGAAATTTAGTGCTTTAAATTCCCACTGTCGCTGTCTTTCTCATTTGCTCTTTCTCATTCCTGCTCTGTTCTATCAATCTGCTATACTATCATCTTCTTCGCTAGACCAGTCTCCTACCTTTTTTCTTGAAAACTCTTCCGGAACAAGACTCCTTGTTTGTGTATGAGGTCTGTTGGATCAGCTTGGGAAGATTGGACGCTTTCTGCCAGGTGGTCACTAGGGCTTCCTATGATGTTATTATTTAGCAATGTAGGCATTTTATATGTATGTGTTTTGTTGATAATTTATAATGATGTTTGTATTCTATTTTGTTTTTGTAAACGGGGGTTCGATAAGTTGGGGTGAAGCCTCAGCCGTCCCCTGCGTGGGATGTCTTTATTGTAAAGTGACTGGCTGGTGGAGAGCTTTCGGTTTTACCACTAGGGTTGTTTCAGCAGATCTTTTATGCGGATCGGGGGTTGTCCGGTCCTGATTTGGCTCGGAAGAGTCCGCTGGACCTAAAGCAATAATAATGTAATGTAATGTAATGTAATCTGTGCACAGCTTATTAAACAAAACCAAGAAAGCCTTATAATTTGTTGGTATAATATTTCTGTGCATATACGTGGCATGCGATGCATAAAGACTCTGGTATTCGTGTAATATGATTACCATAACAATACTACAGGGTTCGTACGCGGTTGGGAAAGTTGGGAAAGTTTGGGAAAACTGAGGTACCCTTTTCCCAGTTGGGAAAGTCTGGGAAAAATGGCATCAGGTTGGGAAAGTTTGGGAAAATTCGTTTTGGCTGGAAACAAGGGATTTTGGTTTTTTCATACATGTCAAACACATGCACTGACCATAAAATTTTGCATACAGAAAAACGTATTTTTCTATCCAAATCCATAAGAAATTTTCATAATACTTAGTTTTGACCTTTTTTAAAATTGTTATAATTATTTGTTAACATTCATTATTCAATTTATTATAGCATACAATTTTGAAAATAAAGAAAACTATCTTTGAAATCTTAATTTTTTTAGGGAACGGTTTTTGAATTACCTCCCTTTTCTGGCAGATTGTTTTTTTCACAGTTATCTTCCTAAAAACCTTTAAAGATTTTAATATTTTTTTAATTTTTTAAAATAATATTTTATTTACTTTTTTAAATTCAAAGCTATTAAATATTTTCTTTCTTATTCTCTCGGAATCTTTAATGTCTCATTTACAATTACATGCTCAAAAACCACCATCAAGAATGGGGCAACTGAAAAGGCTTGTCAAACTTTTAAGATGGAATGCCGTGATTTTCTCCTGGCTATAGTTAAAAAGATCATGGACAAAGCCCCAATTAAATATCAAATTGTTAGAAATTTAGCATGGATGAGTCCTAAGCTGCTTCTGTCAGAAGAAGGCTTGTCTGAATTTGAAACAACTGGAGCTGTCACTAAGAATTCTCTGTGATGCTGGAAGAGTAAAAGAAGTCAACTGCGATCAAATCAAGGCCCAGTTCAGGAGATTTCGTGAAAGTGTGCTGTCAGAAAACAGCATACTACAGTTTCAAAACTTCGACCCAAGCAATGACCGAGTAGATGAACTGTTTTTCAAACATCTGGCTGGTCGAAAGGAGTTCTCTCTTCTCAGGGATGTAGTCCAGCAGCTGCTGATCCTCAGCCATGGCCAGGCAACAGTAGAGAGGGGGTTCAGCATTAACAAGATGACCATGGTGGAGAACCTAAAGAAAAATAATCTAGTTGCCAGGCGGCTGGTGTTAGATAAAATAAGAAGAGCTGGTGGCCCTGACAAAGTTGCAGTAACTAAAGAGATGCTGGTATATGCATCTTCATCTAGGAGTAAGTACCATGCCTATCTGGAGGACGAGAGGGAGAAACATGCCACAGAGATGAGAGCACAAAAAAGAAAGGCTGCGACTGAGGAGGTGGATATGCTTAAGGCTAAGAGACAGCGCCTTCAAGAGGACGTCACTAGTTTGGAGGCTGCAGCTAGGGCTGATGAAGCGGAACGACTTAGTGCTCTATCTCTGCTCTCTCAATCTAATGCCCTGAGACGAAGGGCAACTAAAAAGAAGGCTGAAATAGCCAGTGTAAATAAAGACATAGCGGAAAAGAGCCAGGCTCTCCTACAATGTCTGTGATGAGTATGATGTTGACTATGTAAATTGTTTTTATAATTTTAAGCTTACTGCAAATAACACAAGACATTTTTCTTAAGCTTTTTTAAAAAGATTTTTTTTAATCAATAATGTTTTGGATTAAGTGAAAGTTTCTATCTAATATAACCATGACTTTCATTGTGATTGTGATCTTGTAAATTTTAAGCTTACAGTATATAAAACTAGACATTTTTATAATTTTTTTTTTTAATTTGTTTGAACGTTTTGGATTAACTCATTAAGTGAAAGTTTGGTGTATTTTAAGCTTACTGCAAATAAAAAGAATTTTCCTAAAGCTTTTTTTTTAAAAATTAATTTGTTTTGATATCTGATCTTTATTATATGCCGACTATGGTTGGGAAATTTTACTCATGGGTTGGGAAAAGGTTGGGAAAAGGTTGGGAATTTTGTTTTGTTGATTCAGTACGAACCCTGTACTAATCGTTATAATTAGAGTTGCATTTAAAACTCAGGAGGACGATATTTCGACTCTTTTTTTCACTGTGAAGTTGTTCCAGAGATATATATTATTCACCATGTTTACATCCAGATAAAGATATATAGCAATCTGAAAACCCTTTGCATTCCATAAATAAGGGAGTCTATTTCTAGAGTAGGACCTGTATAGTGAAACTGTGTACTTAATTGAATATTGAATATATATATATATGTATTTATGTTTACTAATCCTAGATTTATCGGGTTTCAACATTAGTGTTCCAAGCTGGAGGAGGTCGTAAGTTATAAACATGTAGGAACCTCTGTAGTATTATTGACAGTCTAGTGATGTATTTTTAATCTATGTGGTCTTTTTACGCTCCTATATAATATTTTTCCTTATGTATTGTCAAATATCGGTGGGCATGCTTTCATTGAACCACAAATGTAAGGTGTGCCTTTTTCTTGCACCTGTTCAGGGTACTAACTCATTTTCTAGATCTCATTTTAAAAGCTGTCGAAATGCCTTTGGATTTGTCAAACCGCTGTATGTAACATTATTACCAATGAAACGTGCATTTCATTATTGGAGTTCATGTTTACACGGACAACATTAATTTGCAAGTGCTCATGGGTCAAACAAGAAGGGAATTGAGTTGCTATTTGATTGTGTGTTAATATTATTTGATCAGTTCTGAACGATTTTAAAAAAAAAATCTTTATACAAGAGCAACTAAATGGAATTACAGTAGACTAGTACTAGAATATTACGATGTTATGTATATAAATAATTAAATCAATATCGGCGCTAGTTTGCAGTGCGTCTTGCTCGACATGTGCTTGGTCCTGACCTCTTAAAGGCGAGTGCAAAATATACTGGGCCATCAGCTTGAGCAGCTCTTTCATCTAGAGAGTGCGCTATATAAATATTTAAACAAATATCTTCTTCACCCTTCTTCACCTACCCCTTGGGGTCATGAGCAATCTTGCCACTGTAGATTGTTCTAACCTATAAAGGGAAAAGTCAAAGCCCCAGTTGAAAACCTGTCTTGACTTTGTAGGCATGACCAATTCACTGCGGCAACAGTACCCCCGTTGGGGTGCCGGGGGTTTCAGTATAAATAGTATCCCCACTTTCTGGAAATTTAGTGCTTTAAATTCCCACTGTCGCTGTCTTCCTCATTTCCTCTTTCCCATTCCTGCTCTGTCCTATCACTCTGCTATACTATCTTCTTCTTCGCTAGATCAATGACCTACCTTTTTTCTTGAAAACTCTTCCTGGACAAGACTCCTTGTTTGTGTATGAGGTCTGTTGGATCAGCTTGGGAGTGTTGGACGCTTTCTGCCGAGTGGTCACTAGGGCTTCCTATGATGTTATTATTTAGCACTATAGGCATTTTATATGTATACTAGTGGTTTTTGTACCCTGGCAAGCCAGGGTACACATGATGCTGTTTAAAATGTAGACAGAGAGAACTTTTGTCTGCGAGTTTCATTTGGACGATGATACCTCCCCATATCACCCTTGATACCTCACCATACCCCCCCCCTTGATATCTCCCCGTCCCCCCCCCATGATGCCTCATCATACCCCCTTGATACCTCCCCGAACCCACTTGATACCTCCCCATACCATTTTAATGGAAGCGCGCGGAATGAGGCTATTACAGTTTGTGGACATTTTGTTTATTTATTTATCTCAGAAACGGTTAAACTTACTCCGTTTTACTTAAAACGGGTAAGGAAATGTCGGCTAAAACGATTTCGCTGGTTTTGAGCACACAGCAGGCCTACTACTACTACTACTACTACTACTACTACTACTACTACTACTACTACTACTACTACTACTACTACTACTACTACTACTACTACTACTACTACTACTACTACTACTACTACTACTACTACTACTACTACTACTACTACTACTACTACTACTACTACTACTACTACTACTACTACTACTACTACTACTACTACTACTACTACTACTACTACTACTACTACTACTACTACTACTACTACTACTACTACTACTACTACTACTACTACTACTACTACTACTACTACTACTACTACTACTACTACTACTACTACTACTACTACTACTACTACTACTACTACTACTACTACTACTACTACTACTACTACTACTACTACTACTACTACTACTACTACTACTACTACTACTACTACTACTACTACTACTACTACTACTACTACTACTACTACTACTACTACTACTACTACTACTACTACTACTACTACTACTACTACTACTACTACTACTACTACTACTACTACTACTACTACTACTACTACTACTACTACTACTACTACTACTACTACTACTACTACTACTACTACTACTACTACTACTACTACTACTACTACTACTACTACTACTACTACTACTACTACTACTACTACTACTACTACTACTACTACTACTACTACTACTAATAATAATAATAATATTGAATATAGAATAATACAAATAGAAATCATAAAAAAAACAATAAGGTTTTAAAAGAAAATTTGATATAATAATAATAATAATAATAATAATAATAATAATAATAATAATAATAATAATGTATTATTATTATTATTATTAGTAGTAGTAGTAGTAGTAGTAGTAGTAGTAGTAGTAGTAGTAGTAGTAGTAGTAGTAGTAGTAGTAGTAGTAGTAGTAGTAGTAGTAGTAGTAGTAGTTATTAATAATAACAATAATAACAATAATAATAACAATAATAATAATAATAATAATAATAATAATAATAATAATAATAAATTAAATGTAAAAAGTCTAAATTTAAAAAAAAATATCCATATTGTAGTGTAAAAAAAAAAACTTAAAAAAAAATATGGCCCGCGTGAGTATCGATCTTGGGTCGCCCGAAACCGAAGGCGCAAGATTAAACCACTAAGCTACGAAGGCTTCGTAGAAAAACCATGAATTTTTTGTTCTATATGGGAAAACATGCTGAAACCTCAATTTGATTTTTAATGGAAGCGCGCGGAATGAGGCTATTGCAGTTTGTGGACATTTTGTTTATTTATTTATCTCAGAAACGGTTAAACGTTCGGTAAGGAAATGTCGGCTATAACGATTTGGGTGGTTTTGAGCACACAGCAGGTCGATCAGCAGCTCTCAGCACGTGCCCAGATCAGCGTCCATAGGAGACAAACTTTATAGTAGTGGCGAAGAAGGACTTCCGGCTAAGCAATTTATATATATAGATGTTTTGTTGATAATTTATAATGATGTTTGTATTCTATTTTGTTTTTGTAACCGGGGGTTCGAGTAGTTGGGGTAAAGCCTCAGCCGTCCCCTGCGTGGGATGTCTTTATTGTAAAGTGACTGGCCGGTGGAGGGCATTCAATTTTCCCACTAGGGTTGATTCAGCAGATCTTTTATGCGGATTGGGGGTTGTCCTGTCCTGATTTGGCTCGGAAGAGTCCGCTGGACCTAAAGCAACAATCAATCAATCAATCAAACCCTTCTTCACCATGTCCCCCTGTTTAAAACAGCGTGCATTGTCCTATCCTATCCCTATTATATCCCATAACTTGAAGGTCATTGGGGCACCACAGATGATCGTTTAACCAGCATACTCCCATCTTTCTCTGTCCTCTGCAACCCTCATTGCTTCGCTCAGTCTCAAGCCAGTCCATTCTCGAATGTTGTCCTCCCACCTCTTTTTCTGCCTCCCTCTTCTTCTGCCTCCTTGCACCGTGGTGCCTTGCAGGATGGTCTTTGCAAGGCCTGATGCTCTGGTGCATTGTCAAAGGTAAATGACGTTGCAGTGAAAGTGATCATACTCTGCCTTTTTAAAAAGAATGCAACATGTTTGGAGAAATGTTACACCGAAGAATAGTACCGTCTTGTATTTGAATCTGAAAGGTTATGTGTGCCTGCCACATTTGGTGTAAACTCTTTGAGGTGGGTTTAATATAGAATGAATCGATCGATTACGAGGTGGCGGTAAAGAAAGTTTTCACATCCATTCATCCAAGTTGCCATTCAAACGTGGGTTACAACTGTTTCTGTTCAATATCTGAAGTTTTGGCATGTATGTTGTCTAGTAGTACTACCAGTTGTGACATACTTCATTGTTGTTTGCTTTGACTAGGTAGAACTGATTAATTTATATATAAATATAGCTAGTTAAAGTCGTCTGTTGATACTACTAGTGAGATTTTTACTTTTTAGCCTGCAGTAAATTTGATTAAGCAGAACGCTATTATTTAATAGAGAGATAACAAGTTATTTGTTATTAGTAAAATATATTAATTAAGCATGCAGTAAATTGTTACTGAGATTGATTCATTTAGATATTTGTTAATTTAGCACGAAATGTTAAATGTATTACATTGGTTTGTAGTATACTGCTGAGTGACCGAAACTCGGAAGAGTCCGCTGGACCTAAAGCAACAATAAATCAATCAATCAATCGAGTGACCGAAATGCAATACATTGTAACCTAACTCCTATCTAATCCTATCCTATCCTATCCTGTAACTCGAAGGTCTTTGGGGCACCACAGATGATCATTTAACCAGCGTACTCCATCCGTCTCTGTCCTCAGCAACCCTCATGGCTTCGCTCAGTGTCAAGCCAGTCCACTCTCAAATGTTGTCCTCCCACCTCTTTTTCTGTCTCCCCCTTTTGCCTCCTTGCACCGTACCTTACAGAATGGTCTCTGCAAGTCCTGAAGCTCTGGTGAAATGGCCTTCAGAGTTTCCGTTTCTTCAACATTGTGAACTTGCCATCGTGTTGTCCACTGGCTTGTGTAAACAAAAAAAAAGGACGGGATTCTATATTACATCATCATGTAATAGTTGACGTTGCTACGACTATTAGTGAATCTCTGATCAACAAATTGTTATAGAATTTTATTTATTTATTTTATTGTTTATGGACCTTTGTGTTTGTTTGTCTGTGCGAGAGAAAGTGTTTTGGTCTAATATCACTCAGCAAGTGAAGAGACGTTAAATAAAAGAATTGAATTGAATTGTCCACTGGCTTGTTTGATGGTTTGTCGGACTAAGTTGTTGGTGATGTGCTGGGCATATGAAATGCCCAGAAGTCTTCTGTAGCACCTCATCTCTATGTTTTGTATTCTTCGTTGATTTGCTGTGAGGGTCCATGTTTCGCAAGTCTATAGGAAAATGGATATGACAAGGGAGGCAGCAGCCTTACCTTGGAATGTAGACTGATTGTCCTGTCTTTCCAAATGGGCTTCAACCTTGTCAGGGCAGCAGTTGTTTGTGCGATTCTATGCACTGTTTTGAGGGATTGGCCTTGGACTTTGTGTCCATGTTGTTGCCATTGGTGTTGTTGGTCATCATTTTGGTCTTCTCTGCACTTATTTCCATTCCATAGGCTCTGGAGGTGGTGTTCTGCCTCTGTACCAGCTGTTCAAGTTCTTGTTCCTCTCCAGCCAATCCATCAATGTCATCTGACATGATGCGCTCTAGGAAGATGTTGAAGAGTGTTGAAGAGAGTAGACAACCTTCAGGCACACCGACTGTTGTTCTAAACCAGTTCATGATGGCGCTGTTGTGGAGGACTGCACTGGTAACCAGCTTGTCATACAGGCTTTTGATGACTTAAATAATTTTAGGGCTGATGTACAGTCTCATGGTTGCCCACAGAGCTGCATGCCAGACTCGGTCAAAGACTTTCTTGAAATCTAAAAATACATGATATAGATGTGGTGCTGCGAGAAATACCTACAGCACCAACAACAGCCTTACTCATATGCAACAAATTGTTACATAAACCAACTACACTAATTATATCACCGTCTCGCAGTTTGTGTAGGCATGTGTAGTCATTTGTCCCCTATACGCACTGTGTCCGGGGACGTTAATCTATGTACTGTAACCAGTGATGGAGATCACGTACAATCGTACGTGTTTCACGTACTAAGTTGGGAAATCACGTAACGAAAATGTAATGAAAGGGTATAAACACGCACAAAGTCAGTGCCAAAGGGGTATGAAAACGTAAAGCTAAGTTGCTGGGAGGTATCATCAGGTACCACTATTTCGGTCGTGCGTACAGCTTTCGCTCGATTTGGATCGTGCGTCCTGCGCGGCCGCCTACCACCCTCTCTCCCCCTCCTATTCATTCTGTCGCTTCCGAGAAACAGCCAATCATATGCACGATAATATTCACTATTTTTTCCTCGACGCTTTTGATTGGCTATATAAGACTGACAACAACCCAACTTAAAACATGGCTGACAAGCAGCGATCTGAGGGGAACCGAAGAAAGGGAAAAATAAAGCAGACAAAACTAATTGCTCAAAAACTTAAAACAAGATGAAGGAAAAGAAAAACAAACTTTTTTGTCAGCCTTTGGCTTTGAGTGCTCGGTAAGAGAAGAAAAGGGTGAGCCGCAACCGGGCCGGGCTGAAGAAACTCAAACTGATAAAAAAGACTTTCCAGGAGAAATGGCTCCTGGAATTTCCGTGGCTAACACTGAAAGAAAATGTTGGTGTACCCCCTAAAAAACTGAAAGGGCGTATAAAAACCCCCTTATGTTTGCAATGAGGGTATGAAAACCCCCACATGTTTTGGTTGAGGGTATAAATACCCCTAGCTTAAAAACTTTCTCCATCACTATGTAACTGTGTACTCATGTTACCTCCATCCTTCGTCTGCAGTACATTTTGTTGTACAAATGAATTATAAAATATGCACCTAATATATAGCAACAAGTCCCAGTCACTTATCTACGGTGGTTTAAGCTGTGTAATGTTATTGTTTTATAATGTAATGCTGATGGTAATCATAATGGCAAGGACGAACGTGTTTCAACAGCCTTGAAAATATATGGATGTATTGAAACGGCTTGTACTTTGTTTCCGCTTTTTGTATTGGTTTCAAAATTCTAGACTAAAGAGGAAACATATTAGCCTTTTTATACCCGCATACAGCCCATTTAAAATTAATATTTGTTAGAGTTGTCGTAACTCCGATGGTATGGCCACGTCACCAGATCATCAGGCCTTGCAAAGACCATTCTGCAAGGCACAGTGCAAGGAGGTAGAAGAAGGGGGAGACCGAAAAAGAGGTGGGAGGACAACATTCGAGAATGGACTGGTTTGACACTGAGCGAAGCCATGAGGGCTGCTGAGGACAGAGAAAGATGGAGTATGCTGGTTAAGCGATCATCTGTGGTGCCCCTACGACCTTCGGGTTATGGGACAGAATAGGAATAGGAATAGAGTTGTCGTCCTACCGAACATACACACGGTAGTTCAAGTTTGTTTTGATGAGTCATCGCTTCATTTTGATTATTTTGCATGACAATAGTATTTGTAATATGACAAAGCTTGAGTGAAAGAAATGTTCGCACAGGAATCAGAGAAAGTTAGTTATTGAAGTTTTGTCTAGTGACTTCAGTTGATCGTTCAGAGCGATAGTCTAGTCTTTTCTCTATGTTAAGCGCCAAGAAACCACACGAGTTTCGCACTGGTATTGCACTATCAAACTGAAAAGCTTCAACAAACATGCTTGCTGGTCGCTCTTACTGCTAGTTTAATAATTTTGTGGCCCGAGCCAGGAAGCATTTACTTTAAATGTGTTTGGTAAAGTGTTGCCTCTCAAAGGAATCGAGTTGAATGTAAAATAATTGTATAACTTAACAGCTTCTTAGTTTTGCGTTCGGTGTTCGTCTGTCCGATATTTACTATCCCAACCCCTGATGATCTTTGTGCATTTTTAAAAGGATTTACCATAGTATGATGGTTTGCGTATAGTTTTAATAAAAGGGATTAGATCGTTCCCACTAGTGTTTAGCTGTTCTACCTGTGTGTGACTTTTAAAACGATACAGTTTCTATCAGTTTATATTACGTTTTTGCTCTTTTTAAAAAGGAGATTATTTTGCTCTTGTCTGTATTTCGCAGCCTGTGTTAAGTTTTTAAACTTGTACGTTACATTGTTATGTAATGTGTGTTTGCCTGGTATGTGTGCAGAGAGAGAAGGAGCGTGCAGAACTGGAGGAGTTTCAGAAGTGGACCAAGACAGGCTCCTTCAGAAGGCCACACAACGCCTCCAAACTGAAGGCCAACGTCAGTCAGTCACATGAGGTGAGTGCCTTGCTTCGTCATTCACAACATAGACCTAGTAGTCTTAATTATCAGCATTGCCGTCGTCTTTCATGTTAATATTGATGATGTTGTCAATGTTTGTTGAGAGTAATTGGGCATTTGTTTGAATCGTTTGACGTGTTTTGTCTGATTGTCGTCAGCGTCATTTTCATCACAATCACCACCGTCATCTCGTTGGGTTGCCGGGGTTTCCTGAATAAATAGTATCTTTACTTTGTGGAAATTTAGTATTTAAATTTACCACTGTTTTTGTCATTCTCATTTGTTCTTTCTCGTTCCGAATCTGTTCTATCAATCTATTATCTTCTTCACTAGACCAGTCACCTACCTTTTTTCTTGAAAACTCGCCCAAAACTCCTCATTGAGTCAGCTTGAGGATATTGGACGCTTTCTGACAAATGGTCACTAGGGCTTTCTATTATTTAGCAATGTAGCATTTTATATGTATGTGTTTTGTTAATATTTTATAATAATGTTTATATTCAATTTTGTTTTTGTAAACGGGGGTTCGATAAATTAAAGTACAGCCTCAGCGTCCACTGCATGGGATGGAATGCCTGTGATGCCTGGTTGTTTTAACAGATCTTTTATAGGGATCAGGGGTGAGCCCTCTTTCAACCAAGTTGTGGCCCTATTCGGCTCTTTGCAGTCCGCAGGACCCTA